>APFE031630449.1:50101-74552 GCA_000404065.3 Pinus taeda | reverse complement strand
GAATGGCTGGTTATGCCTTTTGGCTTGACCAATGCCCCTGCTACTTTCATGAGATTAATGAATGATGTACTCAGACCTTTTCTTGATGATTTTGTTATTGTGTATCTGGATGACATTCTGATTATTAGTAAAACGTGGGAAAAACATTTAAATCATGTTAAGCAGACATTAGATGTTTTTAAAAGAGAAAAACTTTATGTTAAAATCTCCAAATGTGAATTTGGCAAAACCTCTCTAAATTATTTGGGTCATATAGTAGGGGGAGGTGAATTGAAAATAGATCCCTCTAAAGTGGCAGTCATCATAAACTGGCCTAAACCCAAGTCTGCTACAGAAGTGAGAAGCTTCTTAGGAGAAACACAGTATTGGAGGAAGTTCATTTCAAATTTTTCCTCAATTGCAGCTCCCTTACATGCTTTGACAGGATTGAACAAGGTGTTTTAGTGGGGAGGCAAACAGTAGAAAGCCTTCGACAGCTTGAAAGAAAAAATTACTACAACACCTATACTAGCACTGCCAGATCTACAAAGACCATTTGAGATCCAAACTAATGCCAGTGACTATGCCATGGGGTCAGTGTTGACACAACACGGTAAACCCATATGTTATCATTCTGAGACTTTTAATCTTGCAGTAGTTAACTATCCTACCTATGATAAAGAATTGTATGCATTAGTACAGAGTGTGAAAAAGTGGAAACATTACTTAATGGGCAAGGAAACAGTAATACATACTGATCATCAGCCACTTCAATACCTACACTCCCAAACCAAGTTGCAACAATCAAGACACTACAGATGGATGGGGTTTCTACAATAGTTTCATTTAGTCATCAGATATAAAAAGAGCATACATAACAAGGTTGCATATATGTTATCTAGATCCATTATAATTGCATCTACCATACTTAAGCATAACTCTGTGCTGCATGAAAGCTACATAGAATAGTATGCTCAGGATATGGACTTTAAAGATGTATATGCAACTTTGAGTCAGGGAAAAAAAGTAGAAGAATTGGACTATCATTTGAAGGACCGACTCTTATATCATTGTGGGAAACTCTGCATTCCACAAACTAAGAGAGCAAAGATAATTAGGGAAGCACACACTTCTCTGATATCAGGTCTCTTTAGGGTAAGTAAAACAGTTGCACAACTGCAAAGGTTCTGCTATTGGCTGAAAATGAATGAGACAATTTCTAGATATCTAAAGCGGTGTGCTATGTGTGCTAAAAGCAAGCCCAGTAATAGAAAACTAGGCTTGTACACTCCCTTGCCAATTCCTTCTCACCCTTGGGAAAGCATTTCCATGGATTTCATTGGAGGACTGCCTAAATCTAGGAAAGGTCATGATTATCTATATGTTGTTGTGGATAGGTTCAGCAAAATGTGTATTTTGATACTCTGTAGTAAACAGATTACAGCTGAACAAACTGCAAAATTATTTTTTGAACATGTATGGGTTCATTTTGGATTACCCACTTCTATTGTATCTGATCAAGACACCCAATTTGTGGGGAAGTTTTGGTCAAGTCTATGGGAACTAATTGACACCAAGTTGAAAAAAAGCACAACATTTCGTCCACAAACAGATGTCCAGACAGAAGTAGTTAACAGGACAATGATCCAGTTACTGAGAGGATATTGCAGCAAACGTCCTAAGCTTTGGGATGAGCACTTGTGCTATGTGCAGCATGCTTACAATAGAGCCAAACACTCTTCTACACAAAGATCTCATTTTGAGACCTCTTTTGGTTTCATACCAGGGTCTCCTTTGGATTTTTTCTTTGGTAAAGATACCATGGTTGATAAACACAATGAAGTGGACAAGGCAACTAGGTTCATTGAACAAATCTAGGAGATCCACCAGGTAGTATAGGAACAGTTGGAAAGGAGCCAAGCCAAGTACAAGGCTAGGCATGATAAGCATCGGATGGAGCATAGTTTTCAAGTTGGAGACCAAGTCTGGCTATATATCAGCAAGGACAGAATGAAAGGTGAAGGTAAAAAGCTAAAACCTATCAGGTATGGACCCTTCAGGATACTTGAGAAGATTGGTGAGAATGCTTTTTGCCTTGATCCGCCAACTGACATGCACATCTACTCAGTCATAAATTCAGACTGTTTGAGGTTGTTTGAACCTCAATGATTGAGGACCCTGAAGAGCAGAGTCAATTACCTTCTGCTGACGACCTGCTACCTGAATATCTTGATGAGTTGCAGGAAGATACAGTGCTAGACAGGAAGGTAAGGACGATGCATAGCGGATAAGTGGAATACCTCAGAATTGGGTTTAAAGGTTCAAAGCCGAGCAATGTGAAGTGGATTGAGATTGGACAAGTGAGACAACAGTTTCCTCACTTAGTCGATGCTTGAAGAAAACCAACTTTTGGTGGTCCAAAAGATTTTTTAGTAGGGAGGCCGTGATCCGAATCGTATCCACAAAAGACTGTCAAAAACCTTAACTGTATCGAGTTGAACAAATCCTTGAAAATTCCAAAACAGTGATCAAAAAATGCCTTGAACTAGTGGCCATGGCAGCTGATGTGGAATGACAAGGACCTCGGTCAAAGCGCGCTGACTGAGGCCCATGGAGACTGTGTAGGAGGCCAAAACAACCCCTGGGAGCCCCGGATCTGGAAAAGGAGGCGATTTTGATGCGCAATTAGCTCTTAGCGCTAATCGTGCATCGCTTGTCAAACACGGCCGAAATGGAAAGGCCTTAAGCACTTGGTCACATTGGGAGCTGGGGAACCGCGGGCAGAAAAGCAAAAGTTCTGAAGGACAAAGGTAGGACCCATTCTCTGGAAAAGTAGCGGTATTGATCGGGGTGCCCTTGAACGGTAAGAGGTTTTGGAGGAGAGCAGAGCGATCCCACTCAACGATTGACACGTGGCAGCGGAGGTGAGAGAGAAACAATCATGATCACATGCTAACAGTCGAGCAAGTCACTCGCGCTTGACGTGCGTATGACGTTGGATCTAGAGGAGCCTAGATCGGATGGCTGAGATTTCACCCGATAGAAAGAAGCATAATCGATAGGGAAATAAACTACGATTTAAAAGGATTTGGAATCCGTTTGACCGCCACAGTGGAGAAGAACGTATCCATGACATAACCGAAGAAACGAGCCAATGAATCATGCTAGCACCAAATAGATAGGGACACGTGGCACTCCCTGAGTGCTCATGCTGACGCCGAACAGGGAACTCCAAGCACAGCTGCAGAAGGTGAATCGATGTAGGCAGGAGAGGAATCGAACAGGCATAGGGATCAAATGGTTAAAGCCATGAATGGAGACAATCAAATTAGTGGGAGGATTTTGAGAAGAGTCCAAGTGACCAGAGAGACAGTGAACAGTGAACCCCAAGAGGAGGACTGAACACAAAGAATAGTAAAGCCAAGCAGAGGAGACAAAAGGCTAAGCTGACCATAGGCAGCGTCGAGCACCTGAGAGCTTGAAGATTCAAGCCTTCCCATAGAGGAATCTCTTTGGATTGAGCATCATAGTTGGCTCTTTCCATTGTAGACCAAAGGTCACAGAGCTGGTAGGAAGAACGAGAGTTTGTGTACTCCGAGTGGCTTGGGGAATCCAAGAACCACCCTCCCAAGCAAAATCTTCTTTAGGAGAACTCACATTGAGTCCCTGTATTGTAATTTTTGTGTTGTAAGACACAATAAAACAAGGCCACCACTGAAGCTGGACCGGAGACGTAGCCCTGGAGAATAGGGTGAACTCCTTATTAAAAAATTGTTTCTGTCTTAGTTTTTCTTACTGTATTTCTCTATTGTCTTTCCATTTAAATGTATGTGTATTGGCAATCTGATCGATACATTGTTTCAATAACACAGAACACACACCAGCACATGGAGTCTGTAATACCTTTTGTTTAATAAATATTCAACTAAGGTCACTCATAGGGTGATTATCAAATCATATGGAGAGTTTTTTTATGCCTCCTACATGAAAAACTTATACAAAGTTATCATAGGCTGCCATACAGTCACATTTGAGTAGTACTTTTGTTCAAGGGAAGTATACCTGAGTTGGACTTTCTATGGTGTCTCTTGACTCATTTTCAGTCGACCATACCTGGTATGTCAGAGTTATGTTCAGTATCACATCATCTATTTGGTCTTTTGCTCCTGCTAGTTAAGAATGTCTTCATTGACTTCTTGTTGGCAGTTCTGCTCTTATAGAATTCGAAAAATTTCTCTAAGAGTAGGCCTAGAGTAGCACCCGTGCCCTACTTCCATCATTGATAGGTGACCTTGTGCTCATCATCAATCAATATCATGGGTCTTTGATTCAGTGGTTTCCCTTATGTTCGATGTAATCTTTATATTATCACACATTGGGATTCGTGGCCCAGTACATTGTTTTCCATTTGATCCTATTGGTGGATTCCTTGCCTCTGTGTCAGCTTTCAATATTGGTTAGTTCAAAGGGTTTTTGTCTTGCGCTAGCCACATCTTATGTACACTGGAAATGTGCTTTGGTATGGTTACTTCATCTTTATTCATCTGATTCCTTCCAAATTATTGCATTGTGGGTTACACTCGCATTGTATTGATGTGGGATGCCTTAATGCCTTACTTCCAATAGATATTTTCCCGTCAACTGCAACTCAGTTCTCATGGAATAAGGTCTAGAGTCCTTTTTCAGTACCTTAGGGTTTTAAGTGATCAGTGGCAAACTCCTTTGCTATTGACCGAGAGAATACATCAATGTATCTTGATTGATAAATTCTCTCGTGTTTGATTTCAAATCATTTATTTGCACTTGTTATATTGTATTGTGGTACCTTGACTCTCATCATCATTATCGGTGAGTTGTCTCTTATTTGTTAACAGTATAATCAATGATTGGTAATCAAGAAATTTCTCACATGGTCGACTTTAGCTCATTTATTCCCATAGTGTAGAAATGTACCATGGTAGTCGGTGATGACCTCAGGTTGCATCAACATTTTTTGGTTCACTTGTCAATTCCTCGAGTTTGCTACCAGTGGCACCATCCACCTTATATTTTTCATTTCATCACAACAACATTTTATATGTTGGCACCCGAGTTGCATGCAGTAACATTATTCCATTTTTTGACTTGGTACTTTGAGGATTAGTTATGTGACATCAATGATCAGATAGCTCCTTCAACATCATTGATCAGTTCTTTTATATGTGATATTGTGACGTGGCCTTGATATGTAGTTTTGTGGCTATGATGAGATGATCCCCTATCTATTTGTCAGTTTCCTTTGTACTTGTATACATATTGGATATGATCTACACTAGATATGCAGACATGATTTACTATCTTTGAGCAATGGCATGCTCGCCTCAGACATGAGATTTCTTTCTAATCTCTTCCACTGGTTTGGTAGGCTAGAATCTCGTGATTTCCTCCCATGTCCTCACATGATTCTTTCTATACACTTGATAAATTTCGATCATCATGTATCCCTTCTAACCTCATATATTAGGGGGCATACACTATAAGAAAAAAGGTCATTGGTGAGGGTCATGCCTATGGCAGACCTTTAAGGTCCATCACCAATGTCGGATATGTTGAAGGTCCTTAAAAAGGCCTCATTGTAAGTGTATATAGTGATGGTCCTTTAAGGTTTGTCACCGAAGCCATTTTCAATGACACTTTTGGTGAGGGTCGTTAAAGGTCCGTCACTGATTCTCTCTTTGGTGACACTTTTGGTGAGGATCATTAAAGGTCCGTCACTAATTCTCTCTTTGGTGACACTTTTGGTGAGGGTCGTTAAAGGCCCATTACTAATTCCCTCTTTGGTGACACTTCTAGTGACAATCTTTTATTCACCCTCACTAATGCTCTTTTTGGTTACTTTTGGTGACGGTCAAAAAATGTTCGTCGTCATTGATCATTCCAATGAGTTTTTTATGACGCTATGTACCTGTTACTATATTTTTTGTCAAAAGATAACAATTTAAGACCATTGTTGTGGATTCATTTTCATTATGTGTCCAAGGCCACAGTGGTTAGAGTCGGTCAATTTGTTAAGAAGTAATTAGTGTGTATCATTTCCCTCAAGTAAGAAGAGTATAATTTTCATATGAGTCAACACATGATTCATCTCTATTAGGTTTATTATCTAGCAAATTCCCTTTAGATAAAGTTCCACTAGTGTGTGTAGGAATTATATTATTTAATATGTAATCAAGATCTGTCAATTCTATTAATGAGAGAGACTTGGCACTCCTCAACACTCATGGCACGCCTTAACATGCTTTGGCACACACTAACATTCCTTGGCACTTCGCATGTCTTGGAACATCTTTGTACCTGGAACATCTGTGTACCGAGAACATCTTTCCATGAGTAGGATGCCCAAGAACATGTTGGCATGACCTAGCATATCATAGCACTCCCGTAACATGCATTTGCATGCCCTGTAGTCCCTAACATGCCCTAGAACACCTTGGCATAATATTGCATTGACATACATTACCACTTGGCACACATTGGCTCTTGGCATGTATTGGAACCTATTATTAGTGTGCCTAGAATGCCCCTTTTGAAAAAGATAAAGTTATAAATTATTAACCCTCTTATGTGTTCATTTCCTTGAATTTTAGCTTGGTTATTCCTTTTGTTTCCTTAAAACTCCTTGACGCATATTGGCATACTCTAGCACCCTGCACATCTTAACGTGTCTTAGCACCTGGAATGTCTTGGCATGTCTTGGCACTATTTGAAACATGTTAGAACACCCCAAAACTACTTAGCACACTTTAGCACTTCTTGACATGCCCTAGTATTCCATGACATGCCTTACTAGTTCTTAGCACACCTTGTCACTCCCTCCTTGGCATGATAATTAACACCCATTAACACTCCCTGAAACACTTTCATATTCATTCACTTCCATTCATTTTGTCCTAACGATCACTTGTGTTTTCCTAGTACTCCCTAACACTCCTCGGGATGCATTTTCACTCTCTAACATGCCTTAGCACTCTTTGACATGTTCTGCCACTTCATAGCATGCATGACACTCCCTGACACACATTGGCACTTTACACGTGTTGGAACTTGGCAAGTCTTAGCATGTTTGACATGCGTTGAGATTACTTGGTATGATTTGGAATGTTTTAATATTAAATTTATTTAATATCAATTATTGGAAAGTAGATGAGAAGCAATGGAGCAAGATTTGGCATTTAGAATGCACTGACACTTGGAACTTGGCACCTATTGGCACCTAGTGTTGGTGTGTGTTGCATGCCCCTCATGGAAAAGGTAATTTGATGACTTATTAACCTTATTATGTGTTCATTTACTTGTAGTTTAACTTGTTTCTTCCTTTTGTTTCCTTGACAGTCCCTAGCATGCATTGTCACACCCTTGCACATCTTGGCATGCCTTAGCACTTGGCACATCTTAGCATGTTTGACATGCCTTCGCACTATCTAACACTTGTTAGCATGACCTAGAATTCCCTAACATACCTTGGTAGTCATGTCCTCACAACTAGCATTACATTTTTCCACGACTTGGGAACCTTACATTCCTTAGAACACCTTGGTACTCCCTAGTTTTCATGCCCTCATAGATACCCTTACTTTTTTTGCGACTTAGAAACCCAACCAATTCATTAGCAAAACAATATTGTACCCAACCCAAAGTCTACCTTTCTCTAAAATTGCTTTGTCCACTCCTTATCACAACCATAGGCTTGCCTTTTGCAAGTCCTATCTTGAACTTCTCCTAAAACACTTCATCCTTGGGACACCTAGAATCCACTAACACTCCTTGGCACACACTCTTATTCATTCATTTCTAAGCATTTTGACTTAGTTCTCCTTTGTGTTCCCCTGACATTCCCTAACACTCCTCAACATCCATTGACACTATCTGCCATTTGTTAGCATGCCTTCTCATTCCTTGGCATGCCTTGACACTCGTTAGCTATCATGCCCTCACAACTACCCTTACTCTTTTTGAGATTTGGGAACCCAACCAAGTCCTGCCTCAACTACAACAACTTAACCAAGTTATAATGACTACAAATAGACTATGCCTTGTTCACCTAAGAACTACCTAAAACAAATCTTAGGCTACTCATGTACAATCTCAACTAATCCCACTTAACAAGTTACCAAGTCAAAGCTCACGTCCAACCATGGCCATAAAAAAAATAAGCAACACAGTTTACATCTTGACATGCCATAACACCTGGCATGTCTAACAATTTGTTAGCACTGTGTGGCATGTGTTAGCATCCCCTGCATTTCTTGGCATCCTTTGCACTCCATAGCAAACACTAGCACTCCCTGACATGCCCTGGCATTGTAGCATCCCTTGCAACTGCCTAGCATATAAACTTGTCATTCCCTCCTTAGAACACTTGGAACTCAATGACACTCGCTATCACACACTCTTATTTATTCATTTCCATGCATTTTGAACTAGTTATCCCTTGTGTTTCTATGGAACTGCCTAAAAATTGCTGGCACGCATTGGCACACGCTGGCACCTAGCACATCTTGGCATGTTTCCCTGGAACTCTAGCATTCCTTGGCACTACATAACATATCTTGTATCTCCCTCCTTACCATACCTAGAAATCACTAACACTCCTTGTAGCACACTCTTATTCATTCATTTCCATGTATTTGAAACTTGTGATCCCTTTTGTTTCCTTGGCACTCCATAAAAATCCCTGACATGCATTGGCACACCCTAGCACCTATCACATCTAGGCATGTTGCCCTAGTCTCTAGCATGCCTTATCACTGCCTACCATACCTTGTTACACCCTCAGCACACCTGTAACTCACTGACGCTTCGTATCACAAAATCTTATTTGTTCATTTGCATGCATTAATTTGACCTAGTGCTCCCTTATGTTTCCTTGGCACTCCATAACACTTCCTAACACATGTTTACACACCCTAACAGCTAGCACATCTTGGCCGCATGTCACCCTAGTAATCTAGCATGACTTACCACAACCTAGCGTACCATGTCACTCTCTCCTTAGCACACTTGGAACTCGTTGACACTCCCTGTCACACACTCTTATTCATTCATTTCCATGCATTTTTACCTAGTGCTCCCTTATGTTTCCTTGGCACCCCCTAACACTCCTTAGCATGCATTGGCACACCTTGGCGCTTGGCACATGATCTAGGTATGTTTCCCTATCACTCTAGCATGCCTTGGCACTGCATATCATACCTTGTCACTCCCTCCTTAGCACACCTGGAACTTGTTGACACTTCATTTCCTTGCATTTGAAACTAGTGTTCCCTTGTGTTTCCTTGTCACTTGTCCCAAACACTCCTTAGAATGCATTCACACTGCACCCTGGCACTTGGCACATCTTAGCATGCCTTAGCATTTGGCTTGTCTTAGCATTCTTAACATGCCTTGGAACTATCTAGCATGTGTTAGTACTTCTTGACATTCCTTGGTACACCTTATCACTCCAAAATTGTCATGCCCTCATATATAGATTTACTATTTTTGTGACTTGGGAACCCAACCAATTCATTAGCAAAACAATGTTGTGCCCAACCCAAAGTCTCCCTTTTTCTGAAATTTCTTTGAAGAACCCCTTATAATTGTAACCATAGGCTTGCCTCCTAAAATTCCTATTATAACCTTCTCCTAACACACTTTGTCCTTAAGACACCTGGAATTCATTGACACTCTTTGACACACACTCTTATTTGTTCATTTCCATGTATTTTGACCTAGTTCTGTCTTGTGATGCCCTAACTCTCCCTAACATTCCTCAACATGCATTGGCAATGTCCGACATGTGTTAGAATTCCTTTTCATTCGTTGGCATGCCCTGAAACTCCTTAGTTGTAATGCCCTCACAACTATCCTTACGTTTTTTGGGACTTGGGAACCCAACCAAGTCTTGCCTTGACTATAACAACTTGACCAAGTTTCAGTTACTACAACTAGACTATGCCTTGTTCACCTAAGAAATGACTATAACTCATCTTAGGCTACTCATGTATAATTTCAACGTATCCAACTTAACGAGTTACAAGTTACCATGTTAAGGCTCATGTCCAACTGTGGCCATAAAGCAACTGAGAAACATATTTTACATCTTGAAATGGCATAGCACCTCGCATGTCTAATAATCCGTTGGCACTATGTCGCATGTGTTAGTACATCCTACATTCCTTGACATGCTTTGGCACTCCCTAGCACTCCGTGACATGCCCTGGAAATCTAGCATGCCCTGGCACTTCCTAGAATATAACCTTATCACTCTCTCGTTAACATACTTGAAACTCAGTGACACTCCCTATCACACACTCTTATTCATTCATTTCCATGCATTTTGATCTAGTTCTCCCTTGTGTTTCCATGGCACTCCATAACACTCCATGGCACCTGGCACATCTTGACATGTTTCCCTAGCACTCTAGGATTCCTTGGCATTACCTACCATACCTTGTTACTCCCTCCTTAACACACCTACAACTCACTGAAACTTCCTGTCACATGCCCTTATTTATTCATTTCCGTGCATTTGAAACTAGCTCTCCCTTGTGTTTCCATGGCACTCCCTAACACTCCCTGGCATGAATTGACACACCCTAGCACTTGGCACATCTTGTCATATCGTTGCCCTAACCTCTACCATGCCTTAGTGCTACAACGAATATCTTGTAACTCCCTTTGCACACCTGGAATTCACTGACACTTCCTATCAAAAAATCTTATTCATTAATTTCCATGCATTATTTTGACTTAGTGGTCCATTTTTTTCCATGGCACTTTGTAACACTTCCTAGCATGTGTTGGCACACCCTGACACCTGACACATCTTGGTCAGATGTTGCACTAGCACTCTAGCATGCCTTAGCACTGCCTAGCATACCATGTCACTCCCTCCTTAACACACATGGAACTCGTTGCACTCCCTTTTAGACACTTATCATTCATTTCCATGCATTTTGACCCAGTTCTCCCTCGTGTTTCCCTATCACTCACTAACACTCCTTAACACACATTGGCACACCTTTGAACTTGGTACATATTGGCATGCTTCCCTAGCACTGTAGCATGCCTTGGCACTACCTAGCATACCTTTTTAGTCCCTCCTTAGTACACTTGGAACTCACTAACACTCCATATCACACACTCTTATTCATTTATTTCCATGCCATTTAAACTAGTGCTCCCTTATGTTTCCTGACACATCCTTGTAACACCCTCCTCCTTCATCTACCCAAGCAACTGGCCAACTGGGGTAAACATGCGACGAGAGGTCACTATGATATGATTGAACCTCCTAAGTCATGTTAAGGAGGTGGAACCGTTGGAAACACACCATGAAAACATTGACCATTAGCTACAAGACCCTCATGAAAAATCCAATACTTTAGACAACTTACCTTGGGGTCCCACTGAACAAATTTTGGACAACTTAAGGCTCATTCGCTCACATGATATAGGCATGAGGGTGACTAGAAACCCAAAGTCGCTCTCACATGCTTGCCTGCTAGTGACCAGAGACCAAAATTGTTAGTGCTATGCCAATGACTCCGGGATTTGAGCCACTTTTTTTTGGCCCAGAGCCTAGGTCATTGCCTAGAATTGAACTATCTCTACAAATCAATAAAAGAACATGGAAATTATAATGCTAAAGCAAATACTTGTTCAAGACCTTGACTGGACCAATACTAGCCATGACAGGCATTTTGTCAAACATATTGCAAATGTGTAATCTACAGGTGTAATTCAAAGTTCTGAGCATAAGGGTCTCATAATTAGCTGAGAATTGCTAAGAACCATTTATGCCTCAACACATCGACTTCCATTCTGTTAGAGCCTAGATTTACCTTAGGCTTAGAAAGGTATGATCCAGGGCCAACATCAAACCACGCTTAACCTGGTAGCTAGCCCTACCAAGTCGGGAGAGGGCTCTCTCTGGGTCAATCTTAGCGAATTATGATCACTAAAGGCTTTAGATGACTGATTTAACTACTGACCTTAGGCTAGGTATAATTGAAAAGAGTTTGATTGGATTAAATGATGTGTTTGCTGGCTCTAATGAAAAAGGCAGATCTTGGGTGCAGGGAATGAGGCTCAGTCTTGCAGAGATCTCAATGCGGAAAGGTAGGCAACTGAATTTGGCACCTTTAATAGAATGAGATGGAGGGATTATATAGAAGATGAGTTGAAGAGGGCAAGAGAAACCATGGATCCTCTCCAAACAGTTGAAAACATCAAGAAACTAAAGCAAACCTCAAGTAGAGCACTGCAATTTTAATGAGTTCTACATTCACTCTTGTTTGATTTAGTTAAGAAGAAATAAGAGAGAAAATGACACACATAACACATAATTAAATGCACAAATACATAAGAAAGCACTATACAAAAACAACATGCCACAGGGATCCCAAAGAGTGCTGCAAACTGTGGTCTCAATTCCTTAGCCAAAACGCTGATATGAGTGTACAATGAAATTCCTCACTTTCTCAAGAGTCCAACCATGTTAATGACTGAAAAAGTACATAATATAGACAATTAATAGCTCATCCTTGCCTCTATGGGTGGAGCTCACATGTTTAGGAGCTGATCCAACTAATTCTAAACTAGGAACTAGAAATCAAGCAATGAAACAACATGCCTCTAGAAACAAGGGAAATGATTCATCCAGTTTCAAACAACTCTTTAACTGATGAATCTACATAACCAAGTCAAAACTTGACATATTTACATCATGATCCATCAATGTACATGAAATTACATCACAATTTGACATTAAGAAAGTGAAAAAGTCAAACTGGCCAAAACTAGGTGAAAAACAGAGCAATACTTGGTCAAACTGGCAAAATTTCCTCTATGCGCTGCGCCTAATTCTCTATTTGTAGCGCTTGTTGGACCCACTTTTGGAGGCCTTCCTGATGTAAAAATTAGCTCCAAGTGTGCTTTTTGGCAAGGTCTACCAGTCTACTTTCCAACCCAAGTGGAATTTTTCAATTTGGCCTCCATTTGCCCCTCGAACATTCGTTTCTCCCAACACTGCTTCCTGTGTGTCAAAATAGGGGTAGTAAGGTCATTTTTTGAGTGTTTTTGACCTTTTTGAGGGCTCAAAACCTGCCCAAATTTCTTGGCCATTGGTAGGAAAGCATAATTTTTCATTCCAAATCCAAAAATGTTGAGTTTTTGTGCTTTGGAGCCTCTTAGCAAAAGCAAGCGCTACGTGGCGCGGTGCATAGGGCAGAAAACTCTGTTTTTTGTGCCAAAAATTTCAAAAATGCAAAAAGTGCTCCAAATTTTTTGAAATTTGGGCCAAGTATTCTCTATCAAGAGCTATGTTGGGCCACGGAAGCCTCAGCCAATATCCGAAGTCGGTCATGCTCCTTTTGCCTCTTTGATGGCTTATTCAATTTTGCCTTTTAACTCCTTATTCTTGCCTTGCAAACTTTGTTCCTTGCCATATAATGAAAAGCCATGTGTCTCAACAAGTCTTTCTCCTTGTTAGCATTCTCCAAAAATCTCTCTAAGTGGATATTGAATCTCTCAAGCCAAGCCTCCTGATCAGCATTGATCTCTTGCTCAAGTGAAGTGAACTCCACCCTCCTCCTTTGGGCAGCTTGGCGATTCTCCCTTCATGTTTTGCAATAATTCCATGATTGCTTGCTGATCTTCAAGTTGCTTATTCCTTTGGTCCAAGTATTTTATGATCCACTTATCCCTCTCTAAGTTGAGGGACAAGGTCTTGATGTCTGCCTGCTACTCTTGGATGGTTTCTTGATGAGAAGTAGGTGAGCTGTGATGTGTTTTGACTTTTGTCACCAAGGGAAAGAGTCATATGTGGGACTCTGGAGGGTGGAAACAATGAGGGATTTAGGGATTGTTAGGGTAGGGTTTAGTTAAGGGAACATGGAATTATAGAGTAAGTTGGGAGATTTTAGTATAGGACTAGGGTTTGGGAATTTGTATTTGGGACTTTGGGAAATGGGAATTGAGATATGGGATTAGTGAATTTAGGGATATGTGAGTTTAAGGAATAGGGAAATGAGGAAAAATGGAGCAAGGGGGTAGAAAGGTTGAATTGATGGCTAAATAGTCAATACACAGCCTAAGCTGCAATTACCTTTGAGGAAAAATTGCAAGGAGGTAGGGTTTGAAAAATTTCTCACTAAATCACCATAAACACCAAGGTAACTCATTCATTGGTTATGGGAGAAATGTTAGCTTACTTGAACACAAGAAGAATGAGAAAATTTTACAATTTGGGAGAGTTTGTGAGTAAAATTAGGCTTCCAGCTCTATGTTCTACACCGTGTCTTCTCTATTTGCTGCACCAGTGTATTTTTTGTATTGTGGAGGGCAGCCCAATGCGTTGCACCAGTTCTATGCACCGCGCCAGTGATCCAATGCATAATGATTTTTTCAGGAGACTTTTGGAAGCCTTCCTAGTGTCCAAATTGGGCATGGGATAGCTTGTTGGAAATTTTATTGCGTCTTCCTTCCAACCCAGCTATAATGTTTTAATTTGGAGTTCATCTTCCCTGTCAAATTGCAAATCTCCAAAGACTGGTAAAAATCTGCAAAATGAGGCTGCCTAAAGGCAGAGTGCTGTTGAAGTCAACTTTTGAAGATCTTCCCCAACTCTAAATTGAGCTCATGATAGCTCATTGGAAATATCCTTGTGTCTAGTTATCATTTGGCTCATAAAACAAGTCATTTGGCCAACCAATCTAGGAGAAAAATTGATTTTCCCAAGGTCACGTCATAGGTGCATCAATTCTCCCGAGGCAACTGTATTTTTGACATTTCTCTAAAACCATGACACCTATGTAAAAAGTGAAGGAGGTTTTTCTTCCTTGGCCTATTGTGGACAAAAAATTCTCTTAGTTTTCCCAAATTCATTTTTTATTGCTCAGAAACATCATTGGAGTAAAACCTATCCCGATGTGTGGAAGAAGGGATTTGTCAAAATGAAGTGAAATGAAGGGGATAAGGGGCTTCTAAATTCTTGAGAAAATTTTGAGTAGGGAGGGATGTTAGGAATCAAGGGAAAGTGAAATTTAAAATATTGAGTGAGGGGAAGGGGTTCAAAAGGGAAAAACACATGCCTAGCCTAGAAAATTGTCAAGTTGTAGCAAGAAACTAGGGTTTGTGCAAAAATGAGGAATTTGGGGGATCGCAGTGATGGGAAGTGTTTAATAAGTTACATTAAGGATAGGGGAAGGTGTATGAACATTAGGATATAAGTTTTGCTGATGATTTTACCATCCAAGAGAAATTACCTTCAAAACCCTAGGAGAGGGAAATGAACCTTACCTAGGCACAACTGAAGCATGAACAAGGTATAAAATGACCCAGTGGAACTTGACATGATGATGAAAACCCTTTGAATGATGGTACACTCAGCTGAATGGTGACATGGACCGACATTTGGACAACTTATAAAGGAGTAAAATCAAACCCTAGACTTAATGCCTAGTGACCAAATTTTGCTTGAAGACTCACTGAAATGACAAAATTTGACCTTGACACCTTAAAATCACTTTGTAAGATCATGTTTGATCACTGGAGGAAGGCTGCAAAGACTGACACTGACATTGGCTCCAATGGGGATGGTAGCTCCTTGGAGGTACCAAGAGCTACAGATCTTTGGAAAGCAGACAATGCCTTCATCCATTGCACAGTGGAGTCAAAAACTCAAGCTGAAATGCATGACTGAAAACTTACAACTATTCGACAAAAACTAACTCTCACTCAACTAAAAACTGACTCGATACTTAAACACAACTGTTAAACTGGAAATGATGCTTAAGGTAGAGCTTATTCATCAAAACCTACTCTAACAGTTTCATTCATCACCTGATCAAGTTAAGTGAAACAACCAATGCAGCCAAGTAAGTATTTCGACTGCTGTTTGAATTCTTCGCAAGTGCTTGCTTATGAACAACAAGAGAGAACTATTGAAAGGAAACTCCCTTGAAAACTTGTGAATGGATCCGTTGAATACTATGGATTCTCTATCCGCCTCCAAAAACACTGCATAAGGATCTTGAGGTTCATGCACACTGGGACTTAGCTCATCCAATGAATTACTTCTCTTCTCTTCATACCATGAATGCAAACTTTGATCTAAGCTTTGTGATGAGACTCCTGCTAAAACTGATAAAGAAACTGGTTGCCAGATCAAGTTCGTATCAATACTTTTTTCAAGCTCACAGATAGGAGAAGGACTTTGACTATAGACATCATCCAACACATCAGCTATTGGATCGTGAAAAACTTGAAAAGACTGTTGCAACCCATTTTCTATTGGTTTCAATGAGATTGCATGACTTTTTGTAGGCTACTCATTTGAAGATATACTATGCAAATTTTCCTTCAAAAACTGAAATGATTCAAAAGAAAATGGTATGGAGTCATCTTGTATCATTTGATCATATGTGCTAGCTTCCAAATCTTCATCTCCAACTTGACAATCAATGGAATTCAGGGCCTGCAAATCTAGATATGAAAAATATTGAACAAGGTTTGCATTGCCCTCAAGATGGTCCAGATCAAGACTTGTCGACAATTGATTTCTGATTGCATGAATGTTGTCTCTGATGAATTGAAATGAAGCAAAACAAAAAGGCAAAGATCCTTCACTTACTTCAAAATTTGCTGCAGTTTCCTTGTCACTGTCATAGCTGATATGCATCGGCTGATTACTGTATTCGAGCTGCTGAAAATCAACTTCCTCCTCCCACAAACTAGCTATTGATTTGTCTGCAAGATTAGCTTCTGTTTGGAGAACATAATCATCATCATCATACTGATAAAACTGAGGCAGATCATCAGTATAGAACACATCATCAAGCATACTTGTCATATCAACAAATCTCTCTTCTCCAAGATGATCTACAAAACAATCATTATCATATCTATGACAACTGGGATAAAATAGAATATGTTTTGGATCAGCAACTTGTTCTTCTTCAATTAGTGAGTGATTGGCTTGAACACTATACTCATTCCTTGTGATGATCCTTTGCATTATCTCTTCCACTACACTTACCAAAATGTCAAGCTTTACCTCTAGAGATGTCGATTCCTTCGGATCTATGTTTTTCATCTCTTCTTCCTTTAACTTTGCCCTTCGGATCAAAAAATGAGCCTCTACATCTACTGCATTTTTCTGCATCTGTTCAAGTGTTGCAAGGTTCCTTTCTCTCAGCTGAAACTCCATTTTCAGATCAAAGGCACCTGGGTAGTGCAAGAGAGCGGATCCAAGAGGAGATCTTATATTAACTGGCATCGAATAACAAACTTTGTTAAATCTGGTAGAAAACTGTTGTACTATCTCCCCTGGAAATCTTTTTAGCTGGTTATACTCTTCTATAATCAAGAAAGGGCTTTGTCTTACCACCCACCTGTTGAGGAAAACTTTGACGAACTGCTGGAAATCTGAGATGCTCGCATCAAGCAAGATTTTGAACTAACTCTTGACTTTGCCTTGCAAAGAAACAACAAAAATCCTTATACTGACATCTTCTTCATCAACCTCAAAAAGGTTAAGGAAAGACTCAAAATTCAGTGCATGTCTCTCAGCAGTGATGTTGTCACGTTCACCATCAAATCTTGGTAGATATAGGTCATGATTCTTAGGGAAAGCATGGGATATAGGAGGTAAAATCAAAGGCTTGTATCAATCTAGAATTTTACAAGGTAGTGGGGTATGTACAGAAGGTACAGAATCAATCTTGGTCTCTTGAGGCTCATCAATTTGAAGACGGTCATCACAATATTCAAAAGAAGGGTCTTGATCAAGCTCAAAGGCATGCAAGTCTTTGGTATTTGCAATCTTCAAAGGAAAGGAATCAAATGCAGGCCGAGGATCTTTTCTCAAACATAGTATACTTTGCAAAGCCTTCTTGACATTCTCGGGAAAAGAGAAGAAATAATTTAGAACAAAGAACAAAATGTCTTGGATGAAATTCCAACTTGAATACCAGATCTTTCCATATTGTCCTTTCATGTTTTTGTTGTTAGGGTTCATCCTCCAATGGAGTCTTTGGATCTGATCTTGAAAATGATTTGGAATCGCTAGGTGAATGATTTCAGCCTTTCCAGTGCCTAATCATTGTCCACCATCAACAATCAGATCTGAACTTGATACATGTTACTCGGGCAATTTGCAAGTCAGACGTTCAACTTATAAGACTAGACTGGAGATTGAATGAAGCAACTTTTATCTACTTTTGCTAATGCAAAGCAAAAGCGATTCGAAGGCTACCTGGCTAATCTTCAGGCTTTGTCTGTAGTTTATAAAGCAAGAACACTAACAAATAAATAAAATTTTCTTCCCCAGTATGGTCGCCACTATGTTAGAGCCTAGATTTACCTCAAGCTGAGAAAGGTATGATCTAGGGCCAACATCAAACCACACTTAACCTAGTAGCTAGCCCTACCAGATTGGGAGAGGGCTCTCTCTGGGTCAATCTCAGTGAATTATGATCACTAAAGGCTTGAGATGACTGATTTAACTACTGATCTTAGGCTAGGTATAAGTGCAAAGAGTTTGATTGGATAAAATGATGTGTTTGTTGGCTCTAATGAAAAAGGCATATCTTAGGTGCAGGGAATGAGGCTCAGTCTTGCAGAGATCTCAATGGGGCAACGTAGGAAACTGAATTTGGCACCTTTAATCGAATGAGATGGAGGGATTAGATAGAAGAGGAGTTGAATAGGGCAAGAGAAACCATGGATCCTCTCCAAACAACTGAAAACATCAAGAAACTAAAGAAAACCTCAAGTAGAGCACTGCAATTTCAATGAGTTCTACTTTCACTCTTGTTTGATTTAGTTAAGAAGAAATAAGAGAGAAAATGACATACATAACACATAAGTAAATGAAAAAATACATAAGAAAGCATTGTACCAAAACAACATGCCACAGGAATTCCAAAGAGTGCTGCAAAGCCTGGTCTTAATTCCTTAGCCAAAATGCTGATATGAGTGTACAATGAAGCTCCTCACTTTCTCAAGAGTCCAACCATGCTAATGACTAAAAAAGTACATAATATAGACAATGCATAGCTAATCCTTGCCTCTAGGGGTGGAGCTCACATGTTTAGGAGCTGATCCAACTAGTTCTAAACTAGGACCTAGAAATCAAGTAATGAAACAACATGCCTCTAGAAACAAGGGAACTTATTCATTCAGTTTCAAACAACTCTTTAACTGATGAATCTACATAACCAAGTGAAAATGTGACATATTTACATCATGATCCATCAATGTACATGAAATTACATCACAATTTGACATTAAGAAAGTGCAAAAGTCAAACTGGCCAAAACTGGGCGAAAAACAGAGCAATACTTGGTCAAACTGGCAAAATTTCCTCTATGCGCCACGCCTGATTCTTTATGCGTAGTGCCTGTTTGGACCCACTTTTGGAGGCCTTCTCGATGTCCAAATTCACTACAAGTGTACTTGCTGGAACGTTCTACCTGTCTGCTTTCCAACCCAAGTGTAATTTTTCAGTTTGGCCTCCATTTGCCCCTCCAAAATTCAGTTCTCCCAACACTGCTTCCTGTGTGTCAAAATAGGGGCAGTAAGGTCATTTTTTGAGTGTTTTTGACCTTTCTGAGGGCTCAAAACCTGCCCAAATTTCTTGGCCATTGTTAGGCAAGCATAATTTTTCATGCCAAATCCAAAAATCTTGAGTTTTTGTGCTTTGGAGCCTCTTAGCAAAAGCGAGCGCCATGTGGCGTGGCGCATAGGGTAGAAAATTCTGTTTTTTGTGCCAAAAATTTCAAAAATGCAAAGCTTGATCCAAATGTTTTGAAATTTGGGCTGAGTATTCTCTATCAAGAGCTATGTTGGGCCAAGGAAGCCTCAACCAATATTCGAAGTCGATCATGCTCCTTTCGCCTCTTTGATGTCTTATTCGATTTTGCCTTTTAACTCCTTATTCTTGCCTTGCAAACTTTGTTCCTCGCCATATAATGAAAAGCCATGTGTCTCAACAAGTCTTTCTCCTTGTTAGCCTTCTCCAAAAATATCTCTAAGTGGATATTGAATCTCTCGAGCCAAGACTCCCGATCGGCATTGATCTTTTGCTCAAGTGAAGTGAACTCCACCCTCCTCCTTTAGGCAGCTTGGTGATTATGCCTTCATGTTTTGCAATAATTCCATGATTGCTTGCTGATCTTCAAGTCGCTTATTCCTTTTCTCCAAGTATTTTATGATCCACTTAGCCCTCTCCAAGTTGAGGGACAAGGCCTTGATGTCTGCCTGTTGCTCTTGGATGGTTTCTTGATGAGAAGTAGGCGAACTGTGATGTGTTTTGACTTTTGTGACCGAGGGAAAGAGTGATATGTGGGACTGTGGAGGGTGGAAACAATTAAGGATTTAGGGATTGTTGGGGTAGGGTTTAGTTAAGGGAATAGGGAATTAGAGAATAAGTTGGGAGATTTTAGTATAGGACTAGGGTTTGGGAATTTGTATTTGGGACTTTTGGAAATGGGAATTGGGATATGGGATTAGTGAATTTAGGGATATGTGAGTTTAAGGAATAGGGAAATGAGGGAAAATGGAGCAAGGGAGTAGAAAGGTGGACTTGATGGCTAAACATTCAATAAAAACCCTAAGCAACAATTACCTTTGAGGAAAAATTGCAAGGAGGTAGGGTTTGAAAAATTTCTCACTAAATCACCATAAACACCAAGGTAACTCATTCACTGGTCATGGGAGAAATGTTAGCATACTTGAAAACAAGAATATTGATCAAATTTTGCAATTTGAGAGAGTTTATGAGTAAAATCAGGCTTCCAACTCTATGTGCCACGCCGCGCCTTCTCTATGTGTCGTGCTAGTGTATTTTTTGCATTGTGGAGGGCAGCCCAATGCGTTGCGCCAGTGACCCAATGCGTAGTAATTTTTGAAGGATACTTTTGGAAGCCTTCCCGAAATTCCAAGCCAACTGGAATTTTTTTATTTGGAGTTCATTTATTCTGTCAAAAATCAAATATCCCAAGACTGGTGAAAATGTGCAAAATGAGGCTGCCTAAAGGCAGAGTGCTGTTGCAGTCAACTTTTGAAGTGTCTTCCTAAACTCCAAATTGGGCTCATGATAGCTCATTGGAAATATCTTTGTGTCTATCTATCATTTGAATCATCAAGCAAGTCATTTGGCCAACCAAGGTAGGAGAACAATTGGTTTTCCCAAGGTCACTTCATAGGTGCATCAATTCTCCTAAGGAAAATGTATTTTTGACATTTCTATAAAACCATGACACCTATGTAAAATGTCAATGAGGTTTTTCGTCCTTGGCCTATTTTTGACAAAAACCTCTCTCAGTTTTCCCAAATTCATCTTGTATTGCTCAGAAACATAATTGGAGTAAAACCTATCCCGATGTGTGGAACAGGGGATTTGTTGAAATGAAGTGAAATAAAGGGGATAAGGGGCTTCTAAATTCTTGAGAAAATTTTGAGAAGTAGGGAGGTATGTTAGGAAGAATGGAAAGTGGAATTGCAAAGATTGAGGGGAAGGGGTTCAAAAGGGAAAAACATAGGCCTAGCCTAGAAAATTGTCAAGTTGTAGCAAGAAACTAGGGTTTGTGAAAAAATGAGGAATTTGGGAGATCTCAGTGATGGGAAGTGTTTAATAAGGTACATTAAGGATAGGGGAAGGTGTATGAACATCAGGATATAGGTTTTGCTGATGATTTGATCATCCAAGAGAAATTACCTTCAAAACCCTAGGACAGGGAAATGAACCTTACCTAGGCACAACTGAAGCATGAACAAGGTATAAAATGACCCAGTGGAACTTGACATGATGATGAAAACCCTCTGAATGATGGTACACTCAGATGAATGGTGACATGGACCGACATTTGGATGACCTTGAAAGGAGTAAAAGAAAACCCTAAACCTAATGCCTAGTGACCAAATATTGCTTGAAGACTCACTGAAATGAAAAAATTTGACCTTGACACCTTAAAATCACTTTGTAAGATCATGTTTGATCACTGGAGGAAGGCTGCAAAGACTGACACTAACACACTCCATCCATTAGGTCATAGATACATTGATTATTCAATTGTACGTAAAAACATGATGAGAACCACACATGGCTACTGTCATAAAACACATACATAACTAACATAATAACAATAGAAAATATTCATGAAAGTACAGTCATATAGACCACATATAATCCATCAAAATGCTAATAGAAATACAAGGTGAAATAGCATTCTATTAATGATGCAAAATCCAAACTCGTGATGGGACTTCCACGTTCCGCCTGATCATAGAATGGATGACCCAAATCTCTCTTCAACCATTCATCTCTGTGCCATATTCCAAGCATTAATGTGGGATCTCTTAGAAAACATCAATAAAAAACCATCCAAGGCTTCCAAAGGCTATCCACCTCAACCCATCAAACAATGATTCCCCCTCACGTTCTGACATCAAAAGACCATCATTAGATTGATCTCTATCCTACCCATCTAGGGCTCCAGAGCATTTTTCCAACAAAGTCTCCAGGACTAGTAACTCAACCCAAAAATTTTACTTGGTTCCAGAGAGTTTTTCCAACCAAGGCTCCAGGACTAGTAACTCAACCCACCAAGGGCTCTAGAGCATTTTTCCAACCAAGCCTATGGGACTAGTAACTTAACCCAAGCTAAGAAGGGGGCTTAGGACTTAATTTCGTAGGGTCTATGGGACCTAGAGGGAAGGCAGTGAGAGAAATTGATAGGGGAATCCCCAATAGTGGTGATAAGGGGATTAGGAGTCAAATTACCACAAACCATAAGCCCTTAATCCATAACCAGTAAATTCCCTATCCCCTTAACCCCTAGACTCACAACTCATAACCCATAAGCCCCTTGACTCATTAAATCTTAAGACACTAACACCTAACATATAATCTGTGAACCTCCTAATCCATAACTCCTTATCCTCTTAACCTGTCACCCTTAACCCCTAACCCTTCACTGCTTAAACACCTTAACTTATAACCCTTAACCACTAACACATGAATCCCCCAAATCTTAAGTCATTAACCACTAAAATCAATTGTGTCAATGTAGAATAATATACATAAGAGAAAATAAAATGATATTATCCACATCAATGCTTGAAATAGCCTTAAATTAGCCATGAGTGGCACGCGAGGGGGTGAATGTGGGGCACTATTAAAGTTACATCATGTTTAAATTCCTTTTACATTGTGAGGTTGTTCTCCAATAGGGTTGAAGCATCATCACAAGGAAGCATGACACATTTTTGTGGGGAAGTGATTAAAGATGTAACACAATTCAAGTGATTTAAACCTCCAATGTAAATGGCATCATTTTATGTTTTTGTCAGGTTGTTAGAGAGGTTATTTATGGAAAATACATTCAATGTACTTAGACTTCATCTTTTAAGAGCCTTGACTCTAACATAGATTTGTACCAGGAAGACTTCATGCAAATGAAAGGGGGCCTTTTTGTTTAACCACATATGCACAAGATCATCAGATGCTGCCCTTTGGATCCCCCTTGGTGCATTCAAAGTGGGTTTACATTCACATCGAGTTGAAACTAATCATAATGACCTTCCTCTTCTTAATAACATCTGCTAGCTTTTCCATATACACGAGATAAATTAAAGTATCACCTCATCTGTAGATGCCCCCATTTATTATGAGATTCAAGGGATGTTCTATTGTCTTTATCAACATTTGGATGGTGTTAGCACCTAAATATGCCTTAGGCTGAAAGAAGGCAAAATTCAGGGTAACCACAAACCACGCTCAGTCTGGTAGCTAGCCCTACCAGAACAGGAGAGGGCTCTCTCCGAGTCATACTCAGTGAATAGATAAACGAAAAGGCTTGAGATGACTTACAGTGAACTATTTATCTTAGGCTAGTAAATGAATATGGATACAAGAAGTGATTTTTATGAATGAATGGGTTTCTGGGATGGTATGGGACCAATGGACCTCAATGAATAGAGAACTTAATACAAAGGCGCGGATTACTTTGTGAGGCAAGATAGGCGGAAAGCCTAGAAATTTTGTTTAAGATAGTGTAGAATGGAGAGATTGATTAAGAGGGTGAAAAGGGCATGGACAACATGAATCCTTTTCAATAGAAGAATGAACACTGAACATGAAATTTTCCCACAGGCAGAGCAATAAAATTGAATTCTACCTTAGCTAACCTAGAAAACTTCACTGGAAATGAATATGAAATGAACTATGAAACATAACAAGATACATATGAAACATAAGAGACACATTTGCTACACTCAAAACCACATGAATCTCATGAAACAGAGCCACTGCCTTTCATTAATCCTCTGTAAAAAATATGTAATGCAGAAACAGAGTTTCTTTCCCACAGTCTCCCAGAAGTTACAAGCCAACCAACCCTTTGCAAATGGTTTGCATACAATATATAGAATGTGCCATGAAGAGATA
>APFE031630449.1:37209-49858 GCA_000404065.3 Pinus taeda | reverse complement strand
AGTTACTCGAATCATTACAAAATGAAGGTGGAGAGCCAAACATCAGCTACAGGTGCAGCGCCACAAACATGACAAATGGCTTGGGTGACCCTTTGCCTTCCTTTCCCACTTGGATAGATGCTCATCTGGAGTGAAAGTGCTTTAATAGCCACCTATGGTGTTGAAAAATGAAGTGTAGATGAGAGGGCCCACTTATGAAAAGTTGCGAAGTGAAATTTCGTGAAACAGAGGCAATTTGGGCCTTTTTTTCCTATATGCGCCGCGCCCTTTTCTGTATGCGTTGTGCCACTTTGAGGCCAGTTTTGAGGCACTTGCAGGAGTCAAAAATGTGCCCAAGTGTGCTTTCTGGAAAGTCTATCCTGTCTAATTTCCAACCCAAGTGGAAGTTTTGAATTTTGAGCTCATTTGCCCCTCCAAATCTTCATTCTCCCAAGGTTGCATCCTGTGTGTCAAAATAGGGGCAGTGAGGCCATTGTTTGGGTGTTTTTGACCTCCTGGAGACTCAAATCATGCCCAAATTTCTTGACCAAGTGCCAGTAGTCATGATTTTTCATGATGAATCCAAAAACACAAACCATTTCTCATTTGGAGCTCCCAATCCTATGCGTCGCGCCGGTGGCATGGCGCGTATAGAGAGAAAACCTGTGTTTGTGCCAAAAAAAATTTCCATGTGACCAAAATTGTCCCAAATTTCTTGAGATTTGGGTTGGAGCTTCCTTATCAAGTGTTATGATAGAACAAAGAGGCTTTGGACAATATCTGAAGTCGATCGAGCTCCCTTTTCCTCTTTTTCTTCTTGATTGCCTTCCTCAATTTCGCCTTCAAATTCCTGATTCGGGCCTTGCACACTTTGTTCCGTTCCATGTAGTGGAAAGCCATGTGTCTCAGCAAGGCATGGTCCTTGTCGACCTTGTCCGGCAGCCTCTAAGTGGGTGTTCACTTTCTCTAAAACAAACTACTGGTCCTCATTTCTTTGCTCCATAGGTCTACCTTGTGCTGCCATGATGTGTTGTTGGTTTTCCTTGATCAGTTGCAACTCTATCTCAGCTTGTTGATCCTCAAGTTGTTTGTTCCTCTACTCCAGGTATCTCATATTCCATTTTGCTCTCCCATATTAGGCATGTCAGTAGCTAATGAAATAGAGTCCGGTGTAAGTGTGAAAGTAACACCAGCCAAAGTAACTTGAGCACCATGCAAATGTAGAATAAATAGGCGAGCCAACTCATGGTGAAATTGAACATTTGCAACCCTTTCACAAAACTCATAGCATGACTGAAACTGAAAACAGGACATAGCAATAGGGTAAGCCTGCAATTCTATAAGGGTGGTCGGTTCGTCTCTGACATGTCTGCCACTCTTATGGGGCCTCTGGGGTGCCTGTTCTTCCAAGGTAGAGTCACTTTGGGTTTCTATCTCATAGTTCGATGAATGCTCAGATGCTATGACTTCTATGCAAAATACCCTGAAGACAAGATGACTGTTGTGTATGAACTATGCTTGAACTACTCTTTTTGGTGTTGTATTTCAATTTCTGCCAGCAAGGGAAAAAGCAAATGCAACAGGGATTGTTAGGGATTGTTAGGAAGGGGAAACAATATTGAGGAATGAGAATTATTGGGATAATTTTAATTAGGGAGAGGAGGGGGCTTTTATATATTGGAATAAGGTTTAGGGTTTGGGATTAGTTATATAGGGTTGAGGAGATTTTAATAAGGGCTAGGGTTTTGGGATGTTGAATGTAATGTAGGATTGATAAACTTGGTGGAGGGGTAGGAAATGAGGAAACAAGGGAGAATGGGGAAGGAGGAGAGTCGTTGGTGACAAAAATGTGAGCTCGGAAACCCTGGCAACAAATTTGTTTGTGTTGGGTATGAATTTTTGTTTTAACCTTTATCACCCTTACACCACCATCACTCAGCACAAAAATGGATGAAACATTAAGATGTTGACCCTACTTGGAAAATCCACGCAAATAGATGGAAATTTGGAGAAATTTCAATGAATTTCAGGCCTTTTAGTCCTGTGCGTCGTGCCTCCCATGTGTGTCGCGCCAATGTAAATTTACACTGGAAATTTTCTCCCAGTGCGCCGCGCTCTCTATGTGCATTGTGCCTTTTCCAGGTGAGTTTTGGAGGCCTTCCTTGTGTCCAAATTGGGTGAAGGATAGTGCGTGGGAAAGGTCGTTGAGTCTACTTTCCAACCCAACTAGAATTTTGCAATTTGGAGTTCATTTGCCCTGTGAAAAATAAAATCTCCCAAGACTGGTCAAAATGTGCCAAATGAGGCTGCCTAAAGGCAGGGTGTTGTTGCAGTCAACTTTGGAATGCCTTCCTCAACTCCAAATTGAGCTCATGATAGCTCACTGGAAATCTTTTTGTGTCTAATTATCATTTCACTCATTAATCAAGTCATTTGACCAACCAGGCTAGGATAAAACTTGATTTTCCCAAGGTAACTTCAGAGGTGCATCAATTCTCCCAAGGAAATTGTATTTTTGACATTTCTCTAAAACCATGACACCTGTGTAAAAAGGGAAGGCGGGTTTTCTTCTTCTTAATTTTCTCAAATTCATGTTTTAGTGCTCAGAAACATCATTGGAGCAAAGCCTATCCCGATGTGTGGCACAAGAGATTTGTCGAAATGAAGCGAAATGAAGGGTATAAGTGGCTTCCAAATTCTTGGGAAAATTATTGGAAGTAGGGAGGGATGTTAAGAAGTAGGGGAAAGTGGAATTTCAAATATTGAGTGAGGGGAAGGGGTCCAAAAAGGCAAAACACAGGTCCAACCTAGAAAATTGCTAGGTTGTAGCAAGAAACTAGGGTTTGTAAAATGAGGAATTTGGGGAATCTCAGTGATGGGAAGCATTTGGTAAGGTACTTTAAGGATAGGGGAAGGTGTATGAACATCAGGAAACAAGTTTTTCCGATGATTTTACCGTCTAAGAGAAATTTCCTTCAAAACCCTAGGAGAGGGAAATGACCTTACCTAGGCGCAACTGAAGCATGAACAAGGTGTAAAAATGACCCAGTGGAACTTGACATGATAATGAAAACCCTCTGAATGATGGTACACTCAACTGAATGGTGACATGGACCAACATTTGGACAACTTTGGAAGGAGTACAAGAAAACCCTAGACCTAATGCCTAGTGACCAAATTGTTCTTGAAGACTCACTGAAATGACAAAATTTGACCTTAACACCTTAAAAGCACTTTGTAAGAGCAAGTTTGATCACTGGATGAAGGCTGCAAAGACTGACACTAACAATGGCTCCAATGGGGGATGGTAGCTCCTTGGAGGTGCCAAGAACAACAGATCTCTGGAAGAGCTAGACAGTGCCTTCGTCCATTGGGCTATGGAGTCCATTATTCCGACAAACCAACATGACTCAATTTATTGACTGAAACTTGACTCAAACTGACTCAATGCGAATTGAAATGACTAAAAAACTTAACTATAGCGAACTAACTCAAAATACCAAGACCTGAACTTAAAACTTAAAGCTTGGTGGTAGTACATGGCCACCTATGTTTCTTACAAGGCAATATATGATCAAACTATATCAAAATGCCAATGTAACCAATCAAGCAGATGCCTTCTTGATTGATTCTCCTGATTAGATCTCTATGTCAACAGTAGATACTTGTAGCTGGGCATCTAAAAAGCTAATTGACCCTGATCTCCTTCATCACCGAATACTGCAATAATCACCTTCACTGCTGGCTGCAACAGATTTGCCATTGGATCATGAAAAACGTGAAGATTTCCCTCCTGCTCAGGAAACAAGATGTCTTTCTCCTTTGATTCTGATCTTCCTTCATAATGTACTTCAGAAAAAGTATGGTCTTGGTCCTCAAAAATTTCTGAACAAGTGGATGAGCAGATTTACTCTTCAAAAAACATTTCAAAACATGAGATATGTGAGGCAGAATCCGAAAGGGAATCCTGAATGGTCTGGTGTGTTGAATTCTGAATATAGTTTTTATCATCTTCATACGATATGACAACCAGATTCTCATTACATTCATCACATTTATCAATCATGAGAAAAGAAACTTCAGATGTTTTTTGAAACTTAACACTAACATTTCTATCATCTACCATAAATTCATCCAGAGGAACTTTTTTACTTGCTTGAGAAACGATCTCATCTTTCTATTCATGAGCTGACTAGATTACTTCTTCATGAAGACTGTGTTCTGCTGACATGAGAACATTCGGATCCAAAACTCTGTCTTCTTCATCCCATATGATTTCAGCAACAGAGTTCTCTTTCATGGGACTTAGTACAAGGTTTTCTTGGTCATCACAATCTGAATCTACATTTGAAATGGTTGTCTTAACATTATCAAATTCTAAATTTGAGACTTGACTTTCCTGCATGTTGTCTTCTTCTATGGATAGATCTGAAACGACACTTTTTCTTTCATCATTTTCAGCCATATGGAAATATTCAACCTGCTGATCTATCAAGCTGTTCACTGGACTGTCATCCTTTTCAAAAGAGGAAGAAGTTTCACCAACACTTTCTTGACCATGTGTGCACTGGAAATCTGCTTTAGCTTGAGCTGGAACATGACCGTGCAAGAGTTGATCTATCTCGTCTTCAGACAAAGGAGATAAGACCGTTTGTTTCCTTTTTCTCAAACAATGATTTTGTTCAATATTTTCAAGTGGAGTATATAAATTTTCCTCATACTGCTGATCCATTTCATGTAATTCATGTTGAATATCAAGAGGCAAAACTCCTTCATCTTCCAGCGTACTAAAATCTTGATCATGCTGCAAATTTTCCTGATCATCTTCATGCTGCTGAAATGGGTTTTCACACAGGGCTTCCATGATCTCTTCATCCATGAAATTATCATCTTCATAATATTTTTTAAGGCTTTCAATAAACCATCAGCGTACTTGCAACAGTCATGAACTAAATTTAATGCTGGATGAGAGTTTTCATACTTCTCAAGGAACATGGCATGAAAATCCTTTAAACAGTAAATACAAGTAGGCGGCAAACTTTCATACCAAGATTGGGCTTCACCTTCTGGAGTGGCCAGGAATATCTTCATTAAGTAATCTTCAGGAAAATCAACCTTTAACCTGCGAATATGCATGTGAAATCTAACTAGATGTAAAGCAGCATCCTTCCTACCATCATCTTTAAACATAGGCAAATTCCTTGACCAATCTACTTTCGGAATCTTATTTGGAAAGCTTGGAATGTGATCTCGGATCAGGGGAGCGTATCTTCTTGCAATCTACTCCATTTAAAAAAATCTCAAACCTAATGATCCCTCTGCAGTGGAGTCACCATGAAGCTCCGGTTGTTGGATTCTTTAGTGAAAGGAGTCACCAGGTGAATGATTTCAGCCGTCTTCTGTCTGATCGTTGTCCACCATCAACCATCAGATCTGAATTTGAGATATGTCCTGGGGCAAAAAAATCTTCAAGAAAACCATTTTATTCCCCAGTGGAGTCGCCACTATGTTAGCACCTAAATCCGCCTTAGGCTTAAAGAAGGCAAAATTCAGGGTAACCACAAACCACGCTCAGTCTAGTAGCTAGCCCTACCAGAACAAGATAGGGCTCTCTCCGAGTCACACTCAGTGAATAGATAAACGAAAAGGCTTTAGATGACTTCAGACTTATTATCTTAGGCAGTAAGAATATGTATACAAGAAGTGATTATGAATCGTGTTTCTGGATGGTATGGGTCCAATGGCCTCATGAACAGAGAACTTAATACAAAGGCACAGATTACTTCGTGAGGCAAGATAGGGCAAAAAGCTAGAAATTTTGTTTAAGATAGTGTGGATGGGATTTATTAAGAGGGTGAAAAGGGCATGGACAACATGAACCTTTTCAACAGAAGAATGAACACTAACATGAAATTTTCCCATAGGCAGAGCTAAAATTGATTCTACCTTAGCTACTTAGGATTTCATTGAAAATAATTTGAAATTAAATATGAAAATAAAAGATACATATGAACATAAGAGGCCACATTTCTCCTCACAACCACATGATCTCAGAAACAGAGCCACTGCCTTTCCTTTAATTCTCTTGTAAAATATGCAATGCAGAAACATAGTTTCTTTCCCATAGCTCCCAGAAGTTACAAGCCATAAAACCTTTGCAAATGGTTTTTCATACAATTATATAATGTGCCATGAAGAGATAGAATGCCCAAGGGTTGGGGAGTTACTCGAATCATTACAAAATGAAGGTGGAGAGCCAAACATCAGCTACAGGTGCAGCACCACAAACATGACAAATGGCTTGGGTGACCCTTGGCCTTCATTTTCCACTTGGATAGATGCCCATCTGGAGTGAAAGTGCTTTAATAGTTTCCTTTGGTTTCAAAAAATGAAGTGTAGATGAGAGGGCTCACTTATGAAAAGTCACGAAGCAAAATTTCGCGAAACAGAGGCAATTTGGGCCTTTTTTCCTATATGCGCCGCACCCTTTTCTGTATGCATCACGCCACTTTGAGGCCCATTTTGAGGCACTTGTAGGAGTCCCAAATGTGCCCAAGCATGCTTGTTGGAAAGCCTGTCCTATCTACTTTCCAACCCAAGTGAAATTTTTGAATTTGGACTCCAAATCTTCATTCTCCCAAGACTGCTTCCTGTGTGTCAAAATAGGGGCAGTGAGGCCATTTGTCGGGTGTTTTTGACCTCATGGAGACTCAAATCATGCCCAAATTTCTTACCCAAGTGCTAGTAGTCATGATTTTTCATGTTGAATCCAAAAATGCAAACCCTTTCTCATTTGGAGGTCCACTTCCTACGCGTCGCACTGGTGGCGCGATGCATATAGAGAGAAAACCTGTGTTTGTGCCAAAAACATTTGCATGTGACCAAAATTGTCCCAAATTTCTTCAAATTTGGGTTGGAGCTTCCTTATCAAGTGTTATGCTGGGCCAAAGAGGTTTTGGCCAATATCTAAAGCCAATCGAGCTCCCTTTGCCTCTTTTGCTTCTTGATTGCCTTCCTCAATTTCACCTTCAAATTCCTGATTCAGGCCTTGCACACTTTGTTCCGTGCCATGTAGTGGAAAGCCATGTGTCTCAGCAAGGCATGGTCCTTGTCGGCCTTATTCAGCAGCCTCTAAGTGGACATTCACGTTCTCTAAAACATACTCCTGGTCCTCATTTCTTTGCTCCATAGGTCTACCTTATGCTGCCATGATGTGTTGCCGGTTTTCCTTGATCAGTTGCAACTCTATCTCAGCTTGCCGATCCTCAAGTTGTTTGTTACTCTGCTCCAGGTATGTCATATTCCATTTGGCTCTCCCATATTAGGCATGCCGGTAGCTAATGAAATAGAGTCCACTGTAAGTGTGAAAGTAACACCAGCCAAAGTAACTTGAGCACCATGCAAATGTAGAACAAATAGGCGAGCCAACTCATGGTGAAATTGAACATTTGCAACCCTTTCACAAAACTCATAGCATGACTGAAACTGAAAACAGGACATAGCAAGAGGGCAGGCCTGTAATTCTGTAAGGGTGGTCGGTTCTTCTCTAACATGTCTGCCACTCTTATGAGGCCTCTGGGGTACCTGTTCTTCCAAGGGAGATTCACTTTGGGTTTCTATCTCATAGTCCGATGAATGCTCAGATGTTATGACTACTATGCAAAATACCATGAAGACAAGATGACTGTTGTGTATGAACTATGCTTGAACTGCTCTTTTTGGTGTTGCATTTCAATTTCTGCCAGCAAGGGAAAAAACAAATGCAACAGGGACTGTTAGGGATTGTTAGGAAGGGGAAACAATATTGAGGAATGAGAATTATTGGGATAATTTTAATTAGGGAGAGGAGGGGGATTTTATATATGGGAATAAGGTTTAGGGTTTGGGATTAGTTATATAGGGTCGAGGAGATTTTAATAAGGGCTAGGGTTTTGGGATGTTGAATGTAATGTAGGATTGATCAACTTGGTGGGGGGGTAGGAAATGAGGCAACAAGGGAGAATGGGGAAGGAGGAGATTCCTTGGTGACAAAACTGTGAGCTCGGAAACCCTGGCAACAAATTTGTTTGTGTTGGGTATGAATTTTTGTTTCAACCTTTATCACCCTTACACCACCATCACTCACCACAAAAATGGATGAAACATTAATATGTTGACCCTACTTGGAAAATCCACACAAATAGATGGAAATTTGGAGAAATTTCAATGAATTTAAGGCCTTTTAGCCCTGTGCGCCGCGCGAGTGTAAATTTACACTAAAAAGTTTCTCCCAGTGCGCTGCACTCTCTGTGTGCGTCGTGCCGTTTTCCGGGTGACTTTTGGAGGCCTTCCTAATGTCCAAATTTGGAATAGGATAGTGTGTTGGAAAGGTATTGGAGTTGAATTTCCAACCCAACCTGAATTTGTCAATTTGGAGTTCATTTTCCCTATCAAAAATCAAATCTCCCAAGACTAGTCAAAATGTACCAAATGAGGCTGCCTAAAGGCAGGGTGCTGTTGCTGTCAACTTTTGAATGCCTTCCTCAACTCCAAATTGAGCTCATGATAGCTCATTGGAAATATATTTGTGTCTAGTTATCCTTTTACTCATCGTACAAGTCATTTGACCAACCAGGCTAGGATAAAACTTGATTTTCCCAAGGTCACTTCAGAGGTGCATCAATTCTCCCGAGGTGATTGTATTTTTGACATTTCTCTAAAACCATGACACCTATGTAAAAAGTGAGGGAATTTGTTCTTTTTTGGCCTGCTTGGGACAAAAACCTCTCTCAATTTTCTCAAATTCATCTTTTATTGCTCAGAAACGTCATTGGAGTAAAACCTATCCCAATGTGTGGCACAAGCGATTTGTCGAAATGAAGCGAAATGAAGGGGATAAGTGGCTTCCAAATTCTTGGGAAAATTATTGGAAGTAGGGAGGGATGTTAAGAAGTAGGGGAAAGTGGAATTTCAAAGATTGAGTGAGGGGAAGGGGTCCAAAAAGGAAAAACACAGGTCCAACCTAGAAAATTGCCAGGTTGTAGCAAGAAACTATGGTTGTGCAAAAATTGGCGAATTTGAGGGATCTCAGTGATGGAAAGTGTTTGATAAGAAATTTTTAAGGATGGAGGTGTATGAACATCAAGATACAAGTTTTGCCGATTTGACATCCCAAGAAGAATTTTCCTTCAAACCCTAGAGAGGGAATGACCTTACCTAGGCGCAACTGAAGCATGAACAAGGTGTAAAATGACCCAGTGGAACTTGACATGATAATGAAAATCCTTTGAATGATGGTACACTCAGCTGAATGGTGACATGGACCGACATTTGGACAAATTTGGAAGGAGTACAAGCAAACCCTAGATCTAATGCCTAGTGAACAAATTTTTCTTGAAGACTCACTGAAATGACAAAATTTGACCTTAGCACCTTAAAATCACTTTGTAAGAGCAAGTTTGATCACTGGAGGAAGGCTACAAAGACTGACACTAACAGATGGGTCGCTATTTACATTCTTTAAATACATGTCTAGAACGTTTTATGAGGGAGGTCCTTTGATTTAGATCTTTATATAAGGCATTATGTGGCCTTCTCCTATAAAACCCTTCCAAGGCGGTCACCTCCTTCCATGTTGCCTTTACTACTTAGGACCAAATTGAAAAACCAAGATTCAAACTTCTTCAACTACCAAATTAATGAGGCATCATACCTCTTCTTGACCTCGACCTCAATGAGACATATTTCTTCAGAGATAATTTGAGGATTTCCAACCATAGATCCACAAGTTGGATGTCATGGGATATTTTACCCCATTTTCTATTTGGGATTTTAGAGGATATTTTGAAATTTTGATTGTGTTAAAATTGAAAAATAGGGCCAAATTCCACCTTGGGATAGTTCATTTGATGGATATGATGATTGCATTAAATTCCTCTTTTCGAGAGGACCAAAATTGATATAAAGATCATCTCATTTAGACAAGAAAAAGTGTGATTTTGAATTTATGCCCACTCTTGTACAAATTGTTCAAGTTGGCTGCATCAACATGTAGGCTCAAGAAGCCCAATGGATGCATTTCTTCACCCATAGTGAATTTTATAAATACAAATGACCTCACTCCTCATTTTGCATCATCATCACTCACAGACTATTCTCTCTCCTTCTCTCATTGGTTCGTACAACTATTGGGCAACTTGTATCTCTCACTTGACTATGATTTTTGGAGGATATTTTTTGTCTCTTTAGGTGGCATTTCTAGGCACAAAAATTGAGGGAATATGGTCAATTTGATAAAAAATGACTTCATGGTTGACTGCAGTTTGACCATAGAAAATTATAACAAATTTTCTCTCTCCTTTCACCGAGTTTGACTAGGGATGTTCGGGCTATTTTGAGGATGATTTATTATTGATTTGACCAATGTTGACTTTTTGGTTAGGGCTGAAGTTTGACAGGATTGTTTTGACTTTGAATTGGACAAGTCAATTTCACTTTTGTACTCTCTCTCTCTCTCTCTATGTTGAACTTTTGATATAATAATAAGAAGAATTGATCAAAGGGTTTTCCCAACATTGAGGTTTTTCCCTGGCATCCACCAAATCTGGTGTCCTCTTGTCTTTGTTTGTCTTCTGAATATTGTTTTATGTTCTATCTACTTTTACTATCAATGTGATTAATGGCTAATGTGATTTCTACTATAAATCTAAATTGAAATTGCTATTGGGTTGCTTAAGGAACATTGATGTTGTTAGAGTCGTTCTCGTCAGTCCTCCATTAGAGATCAAAAATCTTTATGCATTTCATTTTTAGGAGTCCCACTCCATTTACCCAGCTGCATTCTGCTAGGGGAATGCCATAATCTAACGGAAAAGGTCATGCTAGTCATTTCCCCTCATGTCTGGCTCCTATTGGCGTAGGTCTTTTGTCAATGATCACTAAAGTCCATGACAGTCAAGGTCTGGTCCTTTAATGGACAAAAGTCATTTTCGATCATTAGGTCTAGGGATTAACCAATTTGGTCTTCAACCATGTCTAATAAAGCCATGCAGGCCAGAGTGAGGCCCTTACAAAGTTATCATTTAGAGAGTTTCATCGTCATGTGGATAGACTTCGAGTGTTCTTCAAAACTCTGTTTTGAAGAAAAGTCAAACAGTGTCATTTGTGATAAAATTTTCAAAAAAATTGTCAGTTTATTTCTCTAGGTGCAGTCATGGTTTCCATGGCCAAATGCCCTGTCATGCAATCCCTGCAAAGAGTGCTGAAAATTTCATCATTTGAGCTAAAATTTCAAAGGGAAAAGTGAAATTCAATGTTGCTTTAAGTCAGTGAAAAAGTGTCAAAACATAACATTAGCAAAATGGGTTTTAGAAGAAGCAAAAATTTAACCCATGACTTCAAAGTCTTTAAATAGAGAATTCTCACAAGCAAACAAAGTTATTGTGCTAATCAAGGTTATTAAGAAACGTAGCAAAGTGTTTGAGAGGCAAAGTGCGTGTTTGGAGTGAGTGGGAGTCCTTTTCCAGGGCACATCGCACACACAGAGGGGCGCGGCGCACACATAAAGCGGGGCGCACACAGAGCCACCCCACAGTGCGAAAATTCTACGAGCACGACGCACACACACGACCCGATGCACACCCACAAAGGCCCCGAAATCATGCCAAATTGCCTCAAATTGCTTGTGAAACCCCTCAAATGAACATGTAGGCTCTATATCATGGCTTGCTCATCAAATTTTATCAATGATATGGTGGTTCATGGCTATGTTTAATTGCAACAAAACTCATAAAACCAACCACTAGAAAACACCAAAAGCCATTGTTGCTAGGGTTGCATAATTGTGGTGTTGATGCCAAGGTTCCATTTTCACCCCTCATTTTTCCCTTGCTTTCCATTTTTCCCTATCCCCCCTTTCTCATTTTTCTTATTATCCCTACCCTAAAACACTACCAAACCATATTCCCTATCCCCTCCTCTTATTTGTCAACATAACACCCCAAAATCCTACCTTATCAAAACCCAAAAACCCTACCTTATCAAATCCCCTAACCCCCCTACATATCCCTAAACAAAACTTCTCCCCACAACTCCTATTCCCATCATATTATTCCCCTCCTAATACTCCCTGTTTTCATTGCTCCCCTTCGTGGCAGATATTCCAAAAACACCTAGTTTCACACCATCATCAAAGGGCAACCCAAGTACAGTACACACAGTAGTCATGACAGCTGAGCATTCAATAGAGTATGAGATGGAGACACAAAGGGATTCATCCTCGGAAGAACAGGCTCCCAGAAGACATCACAAGAGTGGCAAACATGTTAGGGATGAGCCAACTACCCTCACTGAATTGTAGGCCTGCCCTCTTGCCATGTCATGTTTCTAGCATCTATCATGTTTTGAATTTTGTCAAAGGGTGGCTAATGTTAGAGGAGTTCATCATGAGTTGGCCCGTCTTTTTGTGCTTCACCTATATGGAGGTCAGTCTATCCTGGCCAGGTTCACCTTCACATTGACACCCGAAACTATCTCAGTGGCAACCGGCATACCGAATGTTGGAGAAGAGTGGCACAAGAAAAAGAAGGTGGATAGGCAACACCTTACGTTAAGGCCAGATTCTTGAGGTAGCTCACAAGAGTCTTTCCATTTAGATATTTTAAAGATGAGTATGCTACACTCATGAAATTGA
>APFE031630449.1:0-14523 GCA_000404065.3 Pinus taeda | reverse complement strand
GGCAAATGAAGTGTTAAGGTAGAATTCATGGTTGCTATGCTATGCCTTTAAGTTTGCTTAATATCAATGTTTTCAGCTATTTAAGGAGAATTCAAGGTGATTGCTTGCTCTCCTTAGCTCCTCACCAATCATTCTCATCCACCCAAATCTTTCAAAGGCATCAATACAGTCTCCTACCTCACCCCAAAGAACCCCCTGCGAAAACTGTGTCCAATCCCCGCACCCAAAATTGCCTATCCCCAATTTTCCACCAAAACCCTAAAAATCCCAAATCAAACCTTTTTATCAGTTTACTAGCCTAAAATCAATGTTCTTTATTGGTTATCTCTACCCGTTGAAGATCTTTGTCGAGATAGACCGAAGAGAGCCCTCTCCTGCCCCGTAGGGCTAGCTACAAGGCTAATTGGTTTGATGTTGCCTTGGAGTTTACCTTTTTCAGCCTGAGGTGAAATTTCAAGCGCTAACACCATGCATGATGAGGGGCCATAAGGTGAATAGGAGGTTGAATTCATCCTCATCTAGGATGATGATGGAGATGTGGAGAGTGCCAAACTTAGGATGACCATTCAGGAGCAGAAAACGGAGATCCAAGACTTGTCACTCAATTTGGAGAGGGCCAAATGGATCACTAGGTATTTGGAGCAGAGGAACAAATAGCTTGAGGACCAGCTTGAGATCATGGAGCTGCAAAGCATCCGTGAGAATCGCCAAGCTACCCAGCATAGGAGGATCGAGCTCACTCCCTTGGAGCAAGAGATCAACAACGATTGTGAGTCTTGGCTCAAGTGGATCAACATCCACCTTGAGAGATTGCTGGAGAAGGCCGACAGGGACAAAACCATACTGAGGCGGATGGTTTATCATTACAGGGCACAAAACATTAGTTCGCAGGCTCAGATAAGGAGCTTGAAGGCAAAATTGAGCAGAGCAACAAAGAGACAAAAGAGGAAGAAAGATCAAGATCAGCTTAAAATCTTGGCTGAAGCCTCTGTAGCCCAACATAGTGCTTCTTAGAGAACCTCTAGCCCAAATTTCAAGAAATTTGGGGCAATTTTGGTCACATGGCAAAATTTTGGTCACAACACAGGTTTTTTCTCCCTGTGCGCCATGCCACTGGCACAACGCTTAGGATTGGGAGCTCCAAATTGAAAATGGCTTGCATTTTTGGATTTAGCATGCAAAATCATGATTGCTGGTGCTTGGACAAGAAATTTGGGCATGATTTGAGTCTCCAGGAGGTCAAAAACACTCAAAAAATGACCTCTCTGCTCCTATTTAGACACGCAAGAAGCAACCTTGGGAGAATGAATATTTGGAGGGGAAAATGAGCACCAAATTCAGAAATTCCACTTGGATTGGAAAGTAGACAGGCCAAGATTTCCAACAAGCACACTTGTGCACATTTTGGACTCCTGCAGGTGCCTCAAAACAACCTCCAAAGTGGCACCGTGCATATAGAATTGGGCAGAGTGCATATATGGAAAAAGGCTAAATTCACCTCCGTTTCACGAAATTTTGATTCGCGGCTTTCTCCAAGTGGACCTACACATGTAAATTTCACTTTTTTCAGCAACTAAGGCAAATTTTAAAGAGCTTGGCTTCTATCCAAGTGGCAAAGGAAGGCAAATGGTCACCAAAGCCATTTGTCATTTTTGTAACACTGCACCTATAGCTAATGGTTGGTTTTCCATCTCCATTTTGTAATGATTTGAGAAACTCCCCAACTCTTGGTCGTTCTATCTCCTCATGGCATGTACTATTTATTGTATGCAAACCATTTGCAAAGGGTTGGTTGGCTTGTAATTTCTCGGAGACTCTGGGAAAGAAAGTCTGTTTCTTCATTGTATATTTTGACAGAGGATTAATGAAAGGCAACGGCTCTATTTCATGAGATTCATGTGGTTGTGAGTGTAACAAATGTGTCTCTTATGTTTCATATGTATTTCGTTATGTTTCACAGTTCATTTCACATTCATTTCCAATGAAATTTTCTAAGTTAGATAAGGCAGAATTCAATTTTTGTTGCTCTGCCTGTGGGAAAATTTCATGTTCAGTGTTCTTTCTTCTGTTGGAAAGGATTCATGTACTTATGCCCTTTTCACCCTCCTAAGAAATCTCTCCATTCCATGTTATTTCAAACTAAATTGCTAGAATTTCCGCCTGTCTTGCCTCACGAAGTAATATGTGCCTTTGTATTAAATTCTTTGCTCATTGCTGTCCGTTGGTCCCATACCATCCCAGAAACTCAGTCATTCATAAAAATTGCTTCTTGTATCCATATTTACTTACTAGCCTAAGATCAATATTTCACTGTAAGTCATCTCATATCATTTCATTTACTTATTCACTGAGAATGACATGAAGAGAGCCCTCTCCCGTTCTGGTAGGGCTAGCTACCAAACTGAGCGTGGTTTGTGGTTACCTTGAATTTTGCCTTCCTTCAGCCTAAGGCAGATTTAGGTGCTAACAAATGTAATTGTGCTAAGCACATAACATACCATTATTAAATAAAATTAATAGATTGTCATCTCAACCCCTATAATTCCTGTCACATTGATCATTTTGCATCTAAGGTTTACGAATCTATACGTAATTAATGGATGTATCATTGGTTTGATCACACATTGCCTTAGCCATCTAGGACACTAGATGTGGAAAGAGGTCCCTTTAGCTACCACATTTAGTTATATATGTATGATCCATGTGTATATGATATTATGTCCAATGTGCACTATTTTTACTATGTTCACTTAAACTGTTATGCAACCAACTCACAAAATAGAAGAAAGGATAGATGAACACCTTCAAAATTAGTCTCTTCAAGGGGACAACCTCCTTTACATTACACAAATGAACAATTCTTGGATGATATAAATGACAAAACTTCCTTTCTATATATAGGAGTCTAAGGGGTCACAATATAATCAAAGCTGACATAATAATAATAATATAAGGGCTCAACTGCAATAACAATAGTGGGCTTCTATGGGGCACAATAATAACAATATGGGGACAATAGGGGCACAACAATAACAATAAGGGCTACAATGACAATAGTAATGGAGGAATCACTAGTATTACAGGGACCTAACATAAACACTTTTTTCTCTCTTGATGCTTTGGCTATAAGTTTTAATCTGAGTTGTTCCATGGTGTTTCATAATTTTTCTCAGAGAAGTGTATCATCTTGATGGTTTGGGTATATTCTTTGTGATTTGAGTAGGTGCTATACATTGATTTTATTGTACCCCTTATTTCCTTTAGTCAAAATTCCATGTCTCTCTTAACAACACATGTGAAGGTCTTCTAAGCTATGGCTAGCTTCTAATAGGGTATTTTTAAGCTCTAAATGAACTTCCTCAAAAATAATGAGCTGCCTATAACTATTTAAGTTGATTGACAACATTATTTATAGATTTAAACATATTTTTCACATTTTTCACCTCCTTAAAAATTAATAGATATTTTCATCATGTGTAAAGCTCATGTCCATTTTCCCTCCTCATATCAACATACTTATACTAGAGAGAACTCATATAGTTTTTATTGATACTCTAATTAGACTAATATTATTACTTATCTTCAATATCATATATAAATTCTATGTGATATGACCTCCTTTTGCTCAAATAAAAATAAAATTTAATGAAAACCTAAGTGACCATAGCTATTACTTTATAAGATTTTACTACCTATTCAAATCTAATTTGGCAGCTACTCTAAAATCTAAATGGACTTATACAAATTTATTTTCCCACTGCAATTTCTGATAGAGGATCTCAAATATCAGATTCATTCATGGAAGATTTGAATATCATAAAGGAAGATGAAAGGTACTCATATAGCTTTCCCATAAACTATTACTCAGGATTCTCTTTACATGGTCCCTAAACGAACCTTTCCTTTGAGAATAACAGTCCTGAAATTGACAAATTTGTGGGCATTTGGTCATTTCGTTAAATTGCAAAAACTTGGCCTATATTTTATTGATGGTAGAGATTTTGTAGTCCTTCAATGATTATTGAAGTGCCTTTTTGTTTCCTAAAATTTTGCTTCTCATATGGATGATTCTAATATCAGTCTTACCTTTGGTTAATTAGGTAGCCTTCACTAGACACTACAACAGTTGAATCACAAGTAACATGCCAGGATGCAAAGGAGTGCAACCAACTGAAAACTGATATAAGGCAACATATGCAAGAATGTAGGTCCTAGTTATCCATACATTCAAATGAAGAGCATGCTCTAGTCCTCAATGCTTGCTATCATCTTCTGTCTGATTTCTATTTGTCGATATGTCAGAAACAAGACTTCTGAGATAACAACCCAAATAGAGAAAGGCCCCAAGTGTTCTAGAGTCTCACAGAGATCCAATCACCATGATATATCTTGATCAACACATCTATCTAGATTCTGCAGTATAGAGATACAAATCATGGGTATATATTATTATAATTTGGACAAATAAGTAATGTTTGAATCTCATACAATAAGATGTCCCATAGTTAGACGTTGGAAGCTGACGAAGTGTGGCCACTATAAATATGATATCGTTTAGTAAAGTGTCTTGGGCAGGGTTTAATTATCTTGATTAATGATCCACTTCCTGTACGTGAAAAATAGGCCTTAAAGAATAGGATATGGCATCAGTGGTTGTAATTATCTTGCCTCTAGAGGAGATTTTTGTTATGTACTACATATGAATGGGATGAATTTTACAGCTTGCATTGTTCAAAATAATTTTCAATTTGATAAATAATGATGTGTAATTTAAATATTGAGATAACTGAATGGTAAAGGGGAACACATTCTACAACGTATTTCAGACTACAAGAAATGATTAAAGATGCTTCTGGCTTGTAATTTGTTTTTCCTTGTTTCAATTGATTGAAAAAGTTGTCACAGAGGAGAACATGTATAGAGGGCCTAATGATGACCATATCAAGTTCAAAACTCTCCATCATCTGTTGGGTCTTAAAATAAGTGCATCTTAAAATGTTTACTCAATACAATTCAAAATCCTTCATTAGAGTGCCGATTATATACACATACACCAACAACTACATGTAGAAAACAAAAGCAAGATCCATAAGGGTCACAACGGGCATGGTTATATATTTGAGTATCCTGCCATTAACAAGGCTAGGTCATATGCCCTCTTATCTACCAATCTACATTTGTTGAAGACCATTGTTTTGTTTTATTCATTTTCATGATTTCTGTTTTTCAAAATGATTGTTTTTTTAACATTCAAGAAAAGTCGAGGTTTGGATGGAATAATGTTCATTAGTTAAAATTGTGCAAGGTTAAGTCAAGTCAAAATTCTCATTGCTATAGTTTATTTCCCATAGTGACTCTCACCCAAAATGCTTCCTCATAAAATTTGAAGTCAAAATGCCCATTGATATAGTTTATTTCCCATCCTTGGCCAAAAACCCACCAATACTCAGGAAGGGTTTGGCCTGGTTCAGACTTCTGAAATTCGACCCCAAGGAGCCCAACCTAAGCTGCAACTACAAAACTCGGCCTGCTGGAATGGAGTTGTGTAACCTCTTGGATACTGCCCCAAATAATTGAGATGATCCCTCCTATGAATCTCCTCCCTTCCCAGCTTTGAATCCAACCTGTATCTCTTCTAATCAAGACCCACGTATTGCCTGGACTGACTCTCTGCACTATCCTCCAAGTCTGTATTTCGAACCACTTGTTTGTTTTCGTCTCCTACTCCAGAAGTCTTCCTGAACACTAACCCAAGGGTGACCTTTGAATTCCTTGGTTTCTCTAGCTAATTCCTGGCCCAATGTAGCTCTTTCCTCAACTGCATATTCTCTATTGTTGACCCAAAAATATGCACTCCGTGGTGATGGTTGAATGGATGTGCTATAGATGCCTCACAGAACTCCTCCAAATGCTGTGGAACTGCCTTCCTAGGGTGGCACTCGAAGTCCTCAGAAGGTAAGGTTGAATCTCCTGCTTGAGAGATTCATGGCTAAACAACTGACTGGGCTAAGCATGTTAGGCAAACAATCAAGTAAAATTTGATTTGCAAAATGCATGAATGAGAAAGTGAGAGGCTCCTCCTCCTTATGACTTTGTGGACCTAACTTTTCCTCATGTGGGCCCCTCCAAGCAATTCGAATTTCCTAGTATGCATTCCCACATGGGTGCCCCCCACCTTCCACTAGCAAACTAATTTGGCCGTATTTTCTCCTAAGTCCCTAAGTCAAAACTACTTGGGTCCTTTTCCTTGGAAGAATTGTGGAAAATTGTGTAGAGATAAGCTTATTAAAAATTCTTTTGGGAAGGGACACGATAGTCATCCCCTCCCAAATGTTGCTTTCCCTCAAGCAAATTCAGAGTTGGGTGCTCCAAAATGTGCTCACCCTCCTAGGTGGTATCCTCATCCAGCAAGTTCTTCCAACATACCAAGAACTCCCTAATGGTCCCTCAACTTCCTCTCTCTCCTCTCAAAAATGGCCTCAGGCTCCAAAACCAAGTGGCCCTCATCATCTAATGGGGGTAACTCTACTACTGCTATCACTTGTTGCCCCAACACATTTTTAAGGCATGAGAAATGGAATATATTGTGGATCTTGCTCCCCGGAGGTAGCTCCATCTCATAGGCCACCTCCCCAACTCACCTGACTACCCTGTATGGCCCATAAAAATGAAGCTATAGCTTCTCGACCACCCTTTTCTTCAATGTGGACTGCTTGTATAGCTGTAATCAGAGGTACACCAAATCCCCCTCCTTGAAATGTCTCTCATATTGGTGCCAATCTGTGTACACCTTCTGTTGGTTCTGCACTATCACTACGTTATCCTTGAGAGCCTTGAGGATGTCTTGACTCTCTTATATCTAATCTTTGGCCTTTGGGGCCTAACTGTCTCCAAAAACAACATCAGCAAAAGATAATGCATCATAACCATAAAGGGCATGGAAAGGGTGGAGATTGTTGTGATTAGTCTCCACCTGAAACGTGTTACCCACCAGATACTGTCAGAACTTAGACAATGCATGCATGATGGCCAAAATATCTTTGTCATATATAGAATATGACTACTCATTGGGTAAGAGCTTCCAACTCTTGAAAGCATTGGGGTGCCCATCTTGAGATATTACTACTACTCCAACTCCCTCTTTGGATGCATCACACTCCAAGATGAAGTGCTGGGAGAATTCCAGATGTGCTAAAATTGGAAAAATTCTCATCACCTCCTTAAGGCGATCAAAATATGCATGTGCCCCATCTATCCACCACAGATATGGATGGAAGGCTGGACCAGGGTCCTCTGCATATGCATGCGCACTCACAATATATATCCGGGATTGGATATCTCTCTCTTACTTATTGGTTGGCTCGCAGGGGGCGAAAGCCCTTCTCTTGGTCAAATCTGCCAGGGGATCTTCCAACTGCGAAAACCCCTTGACGAAACTTTCAGTAATAAGTGCATATGCCTTAACTAAACATCAATGTGCTTTGTCTTTGAATGATATGGAGGGTTCTTTGCCAAGAAAAATGCACTTTGGCTGTCACAGTCTATCCTTATAGCTCCATGTACTAACCCCATACTTGAACACAATCTCTGCAACCAAACTGCTTCCTTTCTTGCATGAGTGGCTGCCATGTATTCTGCCTCTGTAGTTGATAGTACCACTACAAATTGTTTCTTACTCATCCAACTATCTGCACCTCCAAATAGGTTAAACACATACCCACTTGTAGATCTTCTCTAATCCAGATCTCCAACCTAGTCTGCATCAACAAAGCCATGAATATCCAATGCTCTATCCAATCTTGGTATTCCTTGGTAGCATAAACCATAATCACTAGTGCCACGTAAATACCTAAAAAGCCACTTCAGTGTTGTCCAGTGCTCCTTCCTTGGTTTTGACATAAACTTGCTCAATACTCCCATTGCATGTGCAATGTCTGGTCTAGTACAAACCATTGCATACATCAGGCTACCGGCTACACTTGCATCTGGAACACGGGACATGTCCTCTTCCTCTTCTTATGTCTTGGGACATTATTCAACAGATAACCTCACACTTATAGGAATAGGAACCTTCACCGGTTTACTATCCTACATATTAAACCTCTACAGTATTGTCTCTACATACTTCCTCTGCTTTAACCATAGCTTCTTCTTTTCTCAATCTCTTTTAATTTCCATGCCCAAAATATATTTTGCAGCACCAAGATCTTTCATGTCAAATTTAGAGGAGAATTGGGTCTTCAAATCCTGGATAATTTCTTTGTCATTTCCAACCAGCAACATATCATCCACATACAAGAGCTGATAAATAACACAGTCACCAATTAATTTAAAATACACACAACGATCTTCTTTGCTTCTGGTGAAGCCAAGTCCCTGTATAAATGTATCAAATTTATGATACCACATCCTTGGTGATGTTTTAACCCATACAGAGACTTCTTTAACTTGCATACTGTTACGCATTAATTTGTCACCGTTGGTCATCGTCCTTGTTACCCCTGCTTTCGCACACTGGAGGACACATTTATGGACCTATGACTAGTGACACAACTTAAAAAACACTTGCATTGGATTCTCCTAAGTATGAACTTCAAAATCCCTGAAGACACCTTTTGAAGATTAGCCCTAAAAAATGCCCTTTTTCCATTAGCGCGGGTTCACAGTGTCTAACCCGTGCCAATGGCTCAGTTCCTCCAAAGAGGGCGCGCCCATGGACGCTCTGTCACAGAACAAAGCCCGTGCCACCCAAAATTGGTCATGATTTTTGGCCAGCGCGCACTGAAGTGTTTTTTCCTCCATTGCTCATGCAGTTCTCTGGGGAAAAATCCCATGGAAGCGGTCGAGTGTCATCTTTTTCATCCATGACAACCCAGTTCAAAGGCTATTCTGGGACAATGCCAAATCTTCAGTAGGTGTCTGGATACAATGAATACTTCCTTCTCCTCCATCTATAAATGACTGTCACCCTGCATTGAATCAACTAGTTTTGCAAGAGCTAAGGTGAGCTAAGATTATGCTGGATTGATAGTAAGAATTGAGAGAGGAGTTATGCTGGATTTTAGAGATCTGTGGTTTGTGCTTTTCGAATCTTTGATCGGAGAATCCACAGTAAGAGAATTTTTACACCAACATTTCGAATCCCAAATGGGATCCATCATCAGGGATCAAAGAAAGATGATGATGGATCCCATTTGGGATTCGAAACGTTGGTGTAAAAATTCTCTTATTGTGGATTCTCTGATCAAATATTCGAGGAGTTATGCTGTCGGAATATTGAGAGAGGAGGTCACTTTGCAAGGCATGTTTAGCTGCTGACCCAGTCGGAGGAGATTTCAACGTCAGGCCTCTTTGGTTGTAATCCTTCTCTTCTTTTATTGAATAATGAACGACTATCATTATGGTTCCACTCAGGTGTCTTCTGATGATATTTGAGTTATATCTTGTCTGACCGATATATAATTGCATGTACTGGATTTTACGCTTGTGTTGGTTTGTTCTTTGTTTGTGCAGGTGTCCATACGTGGAGCGTAAGGATAGTGACCAGCCAAAGCTAAAGGACGGGAGCGGCGTTTCTTCTACAACAAATAGCATTGGATTCCAGGTAGATCATTCTGATCGATCTTTAAATTATGCAATTAGGAACCTGTGTGTAGCATGTGTGATTGTTTCTAGACCCGTGTCGGGCTAGTGGGATCGCCTCTGTCCGCAGAGGGGATTTACTAGTTCAAAAATTTGGCGACTCCACTAGGGATTTTGCTTGTTGATTGTTTTTGTATTGTTTGATTTGTAAATTGTGGACGGAGTCTGAAGAGCGGCCAGGTAGTCTTCGAAACACTTCTGTTATGCAGAAGTGAAGTAGATCAACGCCACTTCAGTCGATCTCCGGTTCAGTTTACAAACTGGACAATCTCAATCTTGCCTTGCATGTCATTTTTCCCTCGATTATTTGTCTGAATAATTTTCTTGGTTAGAGTTCTTGCTATTTTTTTTTACTTGCTGGCTCTGTCTAGATACTATAAGCCAAGCCTGGGACCATCCGTTTTGTCTTTTTGCCTGGCAAACTCCGCCAGTGCGTTTTTTCTTTGAACAGTCACGTTGGTTGGCGTGTGTTGCTCTCAGACAACTCGCGCCAATCTCTGTTTAGCGCGAGTTGCAGCCTTACAGTCGCGCCGCACTGGTTAAGTTTTTTAATTAAGCTTGTTTTCCAGTCTCTTAAGCTTGGATCTGTGCCTTTTTGCTCTTTTTATACCTTCTGGAAGTCTGGTGGACTGATATTTGGCTGGTCATTCTTTCCATCCTTCAGTTGTTTGCCTTTGTCCATCGATTTTACATCTTGGCCTTTGTGGCTTTGTTATCGAGCCTCCTGTTGGATTTATGATTTACAGATCTAGTCATTTTATTGATTGATGTCCACATTCTTGTGGTGATTGTATCAGTTTTACATTTCATGCTGCAAGTGTCTCGCTTTTAGCTTGCTTGTTTTTTGCCTGACTTCATTGGGACTTAGATTACATAGTTCTTTGAAGATCTTAGTTTTTTCTTTGCTTTGCTGGGTTATTGTTCATGTTTCAGATCTGGTTATAGATTCTGTGGAATGAATTATCTGATTGTGAATATCTCTTGAAATCCATTAAGTGCATTTTACCATTTTTAAAGAAAAGAAAAATATTTTTTGCTTTTCATTAATTAGCATGTTATGTTAATTTTTGCTTTCAAAAAAGAAAAAGAAAAGATTTTCCTTTCTTGTTGTTAGCTGCATTAGGTTTTTTGGGATCGTTTTTTTTGTATGAACCTCTTAACTCTTCTGTAGCTAGAATTCATCCAAACGAAACGAATACAATTCTCGCATGTAGTTGCATTTAGGGCATTTCAAGAGATCACATACGGTAAGACCGGAAACCGAGACTTAATCAAAGATAAACCATAAAATTAATTCAATGAACCTAACAACGCATTGAAACTTAACGCTCACATTCTAGAGGTCTAGGTTAGAGACGTGTTCCGGTGTCGTTAAGCCTGGTAGTTTATCGTTGAGTGGTTGGGTGATTCCTCCACGGTGAAACGATAGGTGCCAGTACAGACTGTGCTCCCACGTACCGTCGAGTATATATTGGGAGACCCCTATAGGCTTGCAACCTTTGATGCATAGGAAGCCGAGTCTGCCGCCCTACAAACCGTAATGCACTGAACACAGCATTCGGGAAGATTGACTGCAGTACGGGAAGTCCTTGGTGATCTTCTGATCGCTAAGGTGTATAAGTAGTTTTACAGATTGTTTGGAAAACCCTTTTACCTAGATTTCCAGAGTAGTCAGCTTTTGATCCTTTTCAGACTGTCTAACAGAAAAGGTGTAAGTGAGCAGCTTGTCACTTCGTGCTCATTAAACAATCGAAGGAGACTATAGTCATCTTTTCGTCCTTTTCTCGACTCTTTAAAGATGAAAAGGTCAAGTCAAGTGTCTTAAAAATTTATCTGGCCACGATCACATTACCCATTTAGATCTTGTGTGCGCTAGCTTGAGTAGGATTTCGTTTTGATATGGCAACCTTTCCAGGATTCATCAACCTAAGTTCCCCACCTGATGGGAATGTTGGTCGTTTCCCTTCTCCTGGAAATGCTGGTGCTCTTTATATGGCGACATTAACCCTTCTGGGGTTAACTGTCGGGTTACCAGTTTGGTTATTTTCAAACTCTGTGGTCCCTACTGTGTCGGCTGATACTCCATCAGTCCCTCCACCGGCACAACATCCTGTTGAACCTAAGGTGGACCCCTCCCCTTCGACACCTACTTCAACGTCTCCTTCTTCTACTTCGCCTGGTGAAAGTCTCGTTTCAAGTACCCTGGTGGCTAAGAAGAAGAATAAGAAGACAAAGAAGAAGAAGTCTGCTAAGGGAATGGTTACAAACACAATAGTGACCACAAGCACAACTGTTGTTCCATCACGGACAACAGAAGAAGGACTCCTTCCCACTCCTCCGCACAAGGTTAAGTTTCCTTGCAGATTATGCAAGGAAAACCATCTTCTTCGTGATTGTCCTGGTATTCCCAAGATCTTAAGAATATGGTCTCGCGATCCAGCCCGTCCCTCATCGTCCACTGAAGCTCATGGCGATGTTACCTCATCCGTTGGGAATACTAAGGGAAAAGGGAAGATTCGATTCCCTTGCAAACTTTGTGAAGGCAATCATTTCCTTCACCTTTGCCCACTCATGGACAAAGCCTCCTCTGTTTTGGAAAGTCTTGCAGTTCCCTACCCCCCAACCCCTGCTGGATATCAGCGTCTTTCCTGCAACTCAGATTGTCCTCCTACTGACCACAAGGTTGGTTTACATACCTCTCTTGTTCAGTCTCCTCTTCCTGAACCTGGCTCCACCCAGCCTGTTCCCGATCAACCATTGGTCGGCGATCGTGTCAGTTCGAGTTTACCACCCGTTGACCAACCTGTTCTAGAAGAGAGTCATAAACAGGTTCTTCATGTCTCATCAGATTCTCTTGAGTCCGCAAACGACCCGCTTATCCCAACTGCGTCAGAGGGTCTTTCTTCGGTTCCGTTCGAGCAAGGGGGCAATCATACGATTTCCCCACCAAGCAATTCAGCCATCTCCTTTTATTGGAGTCACCTGACCACTTACCGCCTTCCATCCCATGTGCCTTTCCAGATTACTGTGCATGCCTATGATACGGCCCTACCTGGCACTGTTGAATGAAGGCACGTCGGTCAGTCTCATGCCGTATACTACTTGGCAAGCTCTTGGTTCCCCGCCGCTCAGGCCAGTCATGCATACTTTGTTGGCTTTTGACGGAAGAGCATGTCCATCTCTAGGAGTCCTCCCACAGCTCCCTATTACTCTAGGAGGCAAAACCATCTATATAGACGTAATGGTTATCCAAAGTGCTCTCGGTAACAATTTTCTCCTTGGTCGTGACTATATTATGCCATGGGGGCTATCGTCTCTTCGCTTTTTCGTGTGGTCTGCTTTCCACACGATGGAAGGATTGTCACTATTGACCAATTATCGTTCTTTAGACCTCTTGTGCCGTTGTCACCTCCTCCTGGTTCTCATCCACCAGTTGTATCTACCTCCCCGCAGGTCAACTATGTGGTTACCTCTCCCATGCCTATATCCAACACTGCCGACATCGTCAATAGTGTTTTGGGGGCATTGGATCCTGACTTCCACGGCTTTGACCTCCCATCGGGAGCGCCACTCCTGGAAGCCCCGACTTCCTCTTCATTATGATGAAGACCGGGCGGAGCATAGTTCATTTCCCTCTGTCAAGCTCCCTAAAAATTGAAACAAGCTCTCTCGAGGATAGTTTTGATCTTGTGGCGACCTCGTTAAAAAATGAAACATGATTGGTCAGAGCATAGTTCTTTCTCCTATGTCAAGCTCCTTAAAAAATGAAATTTGGGCCTGTTTGTGCATCAGACTTTCATTCCATCCAATGGTTTCCATTGTTGGCCAGAGGAGATGCCGTCGAATACACGGTCGAACTTCGTTCTCGAGGATAGTTTTGCTAATGTATCAACCTCGTTAAAATAATGAAACTGTTTATCCACGAGGATAGTTCATAACCATTATGTCAACCTCGTTAAAACAATGAAACGTGTGTTCATGTTTTTCGAACACATAACCATTTAGTCAACCTTCAACCCATTTTCAATGGACTGAAGCTTGGGGGGCATATACCTCGGATTGATACATGATGTTTGGGGGCATGCCCATTTCATTTCCCATCAAGCATAGTTTGCATGTATTCCACGTGCTTTTAAGCTTGTATAAAAATGAAATTTTGTATAAAAATAAAATTTCCCATAAAGCATAGTTTGCATACGTGATTCTCATGTGTGTTTTCAAGCTTTCGAAAAAATAAAATATATGCGTGTAAATACACTCCAATGGGTCGTTTGTTATGCAGTAGATACATCAGATTACATGTGTGTCGAACAGTCGCATAGCATATAAAACACATAGTCGCGTGAGAAAGATCCATCTAGGAATAAACATAAGCATATAAAAATACAAAAACACATGGGTCACATGTTATGCAACTGATACATTTGCATAGCATAATTACAACATCATCACATGTACGAGATCCATCCAAAAATCGATATGTATATATATATACGTGAGTCAAAGTGTTCGCGCCCCGCGCATTACAAAAATAATACATGTCAAAAGTCTATACAGCTGCTTACAGTGTAATCCTCAAAAATGTGCAAAAATGAAACCTAGATGTCTAAGCAAGGTTATGCTCGTGATAGCATGTCACTGCTCGTACCAAACGTCTCAACAGACGATGGACATGGGTAGACACTCCCACCGTATGCCTCTGGTAAGCTCTAGGCACATCTACCAGTCTGCCATAGTCTGGGATGCCTCGAGTGAGTGCCTCAAGGTTCTGCACAAGATCATCCTCACCCTCTATCTGAGGGTCTACTGCGGGTTGTGCTCTACGCACATTGTGGGGCACGTCAGCTGGTCGCTCTGCGCCAACATCTGTATACATATATA
>APFE031630448.1:14378-26000 GCA_000404065.3 Pinus taeda | reverse complement strand
CTTCACTGAAAGCAGTGACACAACTTTATAGAGAGAGCCCTCTCTGACTGCAGCTAGGCTAGGAGCTGCAGCCCAAAGATTGGTTAGTGGTTACCCCGGCCGTATCCTCTTGGGAGTCAAAGAGGACAACCTGGGTGTTAACAGTTGCTACAAATTTTTCCCCTATTGTTGCAAGGGTTGCCCTTACTGCTACAAGGGTACCTGGACAGTTCCTGGGGTGACATCCTGAGGGTACTGAAAGTTCTTGAAGTGGATATGGCCATATCCACCAAGCGCAATGGATGGACTAGGTTGAACATAGGGCCTAGCTTGAGGGATGTAAAGCAAATTTACCATCGCTTGTGAACCATATGGAACATAAGGAGGTTGGAATGGAACTTGAGACACATATGGCTGTTGGTACTAGACATTACTTGACCTAGATGGACCAACAGGGTTCCGACGCTAGTATTAGACATTACTTGATCTAGATGGACCAGCAAATTTCATAATAACACCATAAGAGGGCTGATTCATTCAAACCATGTGAGTTTGTGAGCCACTCAAATTGGTTGCACCAGACATCATGGAGATATTCAGATCTTGCCCCCCAATCGGTGGCACAGCCTATCCACTTACTGGAGCGGTCGAAGAACTTACCGAGACTTGACTCGAGACTATCGGTTGAACCAGAAGAGTCGATTAAAATGAAAAAACAAGTGGAATCAAAATGGTGGGTTGCACTGGAACTGAAGTGATTGCATTTCGCACAATTGGTCATGAGGTTAGGTTCTGAATGAATGGACATGAGGTAGGAATAGCACCGGAATACCAAATATGGTTGTGATAAAATGACGAGGCACTGGGATTGCCCAAAACCAACTAGGTTAGATAAGTATAGACATGTGGTAATAAATGTCATCTATACCCAGGGTATACGCTAGTCAGAATGCTTCCCATATAAGGGAAACCTTCTGGGGAATGGATATCCCTGTTCATCAACTACGTGAGTGTGTGTAGTAGAAACCTCTAAGTGACCTGGAGAGGAGACTAGGATCTCGCCTTCTGATTCCATGGGTGGAAACAAACGACGACGAATAACTAAAGATGTTCGAGGAGATAATTCCAAAGGAATACTAGGTCGATCATACAGACTGTATGGATGTTGCGGTGATATCACAACGGGATCAAACAAACGATTCGTCGGGTAAACAACCAGTCCTTGCTAACTTTCAGGAGTCCGTGGACTCTCGGTAGTCTGGATAGGATTATCTGGTGATTCAGGCCAGATTTGTAAGGTGACCTAGTATCTAATGGAGGAGGATGAGATGATAAAGGTTGAATACTCATAACAATCCCAAGTTCAACACCTTGATCGTCAAGTGACTACAGGAGTTCAGGGAGAGGCTCCTCAAATGATCTTTCAAATGGAGGAGTGGAAGAGGAACTAAGCGAACCTGATGGTTCTGCCATGATGACTTTGTCTCAAACAATAAGAGAAAAGAAATTAGTTTCATGGCTTCTTTAAAATATATTAAAGGTATACTCACGATGTGGTCCAGAATAAGGCTATTAGGAATGTGATGTGATCGTGGGAAAAAAAATATATTTAAGACGTTGAAACAGATTGATGCCTTTTCATGTTTTAAGAGTCAAGAAAAAGGAAAAGATGACTCTAGTCACTTTCAGTTTGAACGAGCTCGAAAGGAAAAGTGCTTGATGATCTTTTAAATTTAAAGAGTCAAAAAGACCAAAATGACTGCTCAGGATAATCTAGGCAAAAGGATTACCAAGTAACCATGAACCGCAGAATACCTCCTGGCAAACCGAGAAATACGGGCAAGCAATCTCCCTGAATGTTGTGTTTGGTGTATCACATTTACAAGGCTACAGACTCGGATTCCTATGGATAAAGGATTGCAAACCTAGTGGGGTCTCCCTTTATATACGCAACGGTATGGGGAGCACAAGTTCGTACTAGTGTTTTCTAGTGCCGAAGCGAACTACAGCTGCTAGGTTTAAATATGTTGGAACATGTCTCTAGCCTAGACCTCTAAATGTGAGTGTTTAGTTTCAAATGTGCCTTAGGTTAATTGAATACATTTTAAAGGTTTATCTTGAAATTAAGTCTCAATTTTCAGGCCCTATCAATGTCACTTGGAGAAATCCTATATGCAGCTATATGAGACAAAACCCTTTCAATTTAATGAATTTTTATAGTAATCTAGAGTAGAGAAAACAATCAATGCAACAGATAAGCAACTGAAAGAAAGATGACTCTTCACTACTTTGCTTTCAGAACAAAATAATGAAAAAAAATTCCACTTCCTATCCTTCCTACCAAATGCACGTCAACTAGTCCTTTCAACAGTAAAATAAGTTCCTTTCCTTTCAAATGCTCATGATGATGCAATTCTAGCTTTCAATGATGCTATGTGATGCAACATATCACTTTACCAAACTAGAATGATGTATTTTTCAATGGAATGATAAAATGAAACTTTCACATAAGCATTTCAATGAAAAAATTTCAAACAACCAACATCAATCATATACCAAGAAAGACAAGACAAACTCCTTTTAAACCAAGTATGCAAAGACTCAATCAAAACAAAATAAGCAATGTAATCTATGCTTGCAAGGAGACGTTCAATCAAGAGAAGAGAAAACAAAACTTTTTACTTGTTCAATTGAAAAAAAAGCAATACAAGGACTAAAACATGAAATGCATGGGGTAAATAACCGACAACTTGACTTAATGAACAGACAAATAGCTAAATGGATGATGACCTAGATGCCCTAGGGACACAAACCATCCAAAAACTCAAAAAATCAAGAAAGGAAAACTCAAACCAATCAAGCAAACAAATCAAGCTAATGAAGCTTTCTAGCCAGGGAGAATACAGGCAAACAGGCCAAGAGAAAGAACTTATGAGGAAAAGAAACATTGGAAATGATTCAGGAGAAACCCTGATTTTTACCTACATAAATCAGCGCAACTGCCTAACTGACAACAAGCGCCACAGGGGGGTACGACGCGACCGTTTAAGAGTAAATTCTGCTGGTCGGCATGACTGTGAAAATATAAACAGCGTTGATCGAGGATTTCAGGGGAAAAAAAAAAAATCAGAAATCAAAACTAGACCTGTCACTCTAAATTCAATAATCTAGGCAGCAAACAGTGTAAAGCAAAAAAACCAAAAAGAAAGAGTGATATGAAAAAAGTCAACTCAAATCATGAAATGAAAACAATTCAAAGAGAGTGATGGTTTCCCAGTATGTTCACCAATTTTTGGAGTAGGTAAATCTCCTCTGCGAACAAAGGTGATCCCTCTATCCCAAGAGTATGTCTAGCTGCAAACAAGACAATCTAATGTAAATTTCCTTAGATTAAAATCGAATGAGAAGGCCTGCCTCTTATAGCGCTAATCCACTTGATGTTGATCTTGCTTCCTTGCACCAGCTTCCTTTAGTTAAAATACCTGAAACAAACATGCAAGAGACAATAGCAAACATGATAGCATAAAATCAAATTTAATCTACTCAAAAGGTCAAGGTGTTTTAATCTATCAAATGTAATATTACACATGATATAGGAAATAAACTATTAGTTGTATTAATAAAAACTTCAAAGAGAAATACAACCGGAGCCTTGACGTCGTAGGCTCCCTTTGTCATTTTCGGGTTCTAGCACCACTACAAGCATCTCATGATTCACCCTCAAAACAATGGAAGTTCAAGGACTCTTTCCCTTTGGTCCAAACCAAACACTATAAGTTTATTCTCCCTTCACACACAAACTAGAACGCTAAGGTTCTCAATATTGTTCTCAAGGTTTGCAGATTATCTCAGCCCTTTCATTAGCTAGTTGAGGGTGTGAAATGAGGAGTTTATATAACTTTGATAGAGGCGAAGTGGATCCTCTTATGGTGGGAGAAGGCTTATCCCTCTTGTTTTGTTCCATTTTAATAGGGGAAAGGAGCCCAAACAGTCTCTCTGAGATCTATCTTTCTCAACCATTTCCCAGACTTTCGTTCATGAAGCTTCTAGACCTATAAGCTTCGACTCCATTTTTAAAAACTTGCCAAAAGAGGGTGGAACGTGTGATGAATGGATCACTTGCATCATTCGGTGCCAGTCCTAGTTTTAAACTCTACAAAACGGCATATGGAAGGAGCTTAGCACTAGCGTCGCTCTTGAAAACTGAGCTTGAAGGAAGATTTTGGGAAATGATGTAAGAGGGAAATGTTCTGCAGATGAAGAGGGATGTAGGGACATATTCTTCATTGCAAGGAAACATTTTAGGGTCACTTTATAGGTCCTCCAAGATCAAGGAACTGGGAGTATAGGAAAGTGACAAAATGTTGTGTAACAGGGACGAATTGGATCTTATGTAGGATTGTAAACGATCTCCATCTTGGGTTTCGTCTCCCAATACGGGGCCCTAATCCTCTAGAGGGATACATTGGCACACATATGGTATGTGTTGAGAGCCATGAGCCTCCACAGTAGTATAAAAAAAATCCATTCATCCCCGAGGATGGTCAAATATTCTTGAGATACTCTCATTGAACGAGGAAGATACACCTGGTTCACCTTAACCCAGCCGACCCCACAGATGTACCATGCACTTGGCAACTGACCCAAGACTTGTAGGACAATGTGGCATCCCCTACACCATAATAAAATCCCTCGCAGATGATCTACAAGCATCTTTAACTCATTTGGAGACCCATCAGGTTATTATTGTGACCCCACACCTATTGGGAGCACCAAAAGTCACCCCTTGTCCATCACTTTTGAGGGCCCTACTCTTCATTATGGCACCCATGGACCTCTTTAGACCTCTTAAAGGGCCCTAAGACATGAATATATTATTATTTGACCTCTTGAGAGGCTTATTCTTTCATTTGTGTGCTAGTTTGGTTGGCTTGTCACCAAAAGTTAGATTATTAGAACATTTTTTTTGGGGGGACTTATGTAGGCCAAGGAGGCTAATTCAAACTACTCATTAGTGTATAAATACACGTGAGATGAGTTCATTTTCTCATCATCACTTTGGATTGGATCTCTTCTATCTCTTGAGAATTTCACCTTTTCTTGGAGCATGAATTGGAGCTTTATGGATGAATTTTGATGTGTTGATTTAGTTTATCTTTTCTAGCAACTTCTCTATTGTCAAATTGTGGATCCTTGGATATACTCTATTACATGTAAGTACATGCTTTTAATGCTATTCTTGTTTTACTTTGTCATATACATTTCACTGGGATTTTTGCTATTTTTAGGGCCAATTGCTACATGCATTTACTATTGAAATTGTGGACTTTGTCTCTATATAGCATCTCTCAATGTATGGCCATGTAATGTGAATGAAATCTCCTAGGGCTGATTCTATCAATGAATTTATCTTGATAAGCGATCACTTTTTTCACATCGAAGTATAAAATCTGCAAGATTGGTTCTCTTTGACCTAGAAGGCTAGCGAAGTAGTCTTGAGGCCTCTTGACTAGGAACCAAAGGTCCTCACTCATATTTATCATAGAATCCATGATACTAAGGCACTGATCTAAAAAACGTTGGTCACCTAAAATCAACTTCTTTTCACCTTATCTTAGTGATCCAAGAGGATCTTGTCAGTCCAGTGTATCTAGAGATTTCAGGTCTTCTTCAGTATCGCCATTGTTCTTTAGTCTTTAGGGTGTTGTTTACTTCTTCATGGTGGATATGGCCCAGGTTGTCATCATGATGTTTGATGATTAAATAACATATTGTGACAAATTATTTGTAATGGGTTTTGTTCTAAGGCCTAAAAACCTAAAGCTAAGCTTAAATCCTAAAAACCTAAGCTAAAGGTCTAAAACCTACCATATAAGTCCTAAAACTACTGTATAAACCTAATACATAATACTAAACCTAATGTAAAACCCACTTTCGGACTATAGCATAACAAAATACAAACATAATACAAAACTACAGCAGCTAACCATTGACTTAAACCGCGTCAGAGAAGTTTGACATTTAAACGCACCAGGGTTAACTGCGAGGGGAGAAGACCACAACGGAGGTTGTAACCATCGAGGTTTGCAGTTAGCATGTGAATTGGTTGTAAACATTTGATTGGAACTTTCGGGGGTAACCTGCAAGGTGGGCCACAATCGTCGGAGGTGCGTTGTCACATGCACCATCACCGCTATCTCATCGGAACCGTCGGAGTTAGACCACTAAATGGCAGTTTATGGTTAGACCGCCCTTGTTCACATGGACATGGTCAAGGCCTGCGTGCCATTACCTGACTTCCAATGGGATTATTTTAGCCTAAGGTTTAATTATGGGTTTTTGTTGAATTTTACACTAATTTTAATGCAACCACCATGTAACCTAATACAAAGGTGTCCTCTTGTAACAAGACCAAGCCATTAAACCTTTAATGCAACCCATCCATGCCAAGATCAGCCATCAGGGCCTTGAATGAACCTGAGGGGTTATAAATTTATCCTTTTATCATGAAGAAGGGGAATTAGAGTGATTTTGAGTCTTGTATGCAGACGGTGAGCCAAAGAGGCAGTTGTTCTTTTCAGTGTATATTGGTCGTCCAAAGGCAGAATTGGGAACCAATATAGGTGTTGGAAAGCTAGGAGAGAGAGATTTCTATTTACATAGAACAGAAGTGTCTGTGTGCACATTTATTCTGGTGTTTTTTCTTTGTAAAATACCTCTTTTGATCAATCCTAATAAAGCAGACACCCATCTTGAAAGCGGACCCTAAGACATAGTCCATCAGGGACAAACTCCGTAATTAATGTTTTATGTCTTCTATCTCTGTTCTTACTGCAAATTTATGCTTAATTATGTTTCTTAAGTTATTCATTAATTCTTAAATCAACTTCTTTCCTTAAGTCTTCCACATTCAACTCTTAAGGTTAACGATCAATTCACTTTTGGCAATTAATCCATTCTACTTCAGTTTTAGTTTATGATTGATTTCAGATCATATAATTTGGTATCAAACCAAGTTGTGTTTTGTAGAATTTTTGCCGCGACGTGGAGAAGGAGCACTTGAGGAGTTTGATCCAAAGATTGGAAAGTGAAAAGTCGCTCATAAATCGACCATGACAGGAACTGATGCAGGTGAAACTCCTTAAGAGAAGATGAGATAGGAACAGTTTCATAAAGTGTTTTTGAGCATGCAGCAGATGTTGGGAGAACTCTATGAAGATAAGAGGGTGAGAGATGTAGCTTCTTCTTAAAATACATCGAATAAGGATAAGGGAAAAGGCAAGGTTGATAAATCTCCTTCTCCTCCATCATCTCCATCATCTTCTTCTTCTTCTTCTTCTTCTTCTAGTTCAAATTCTGAAACAGAAAAGAAACCTAAGAAATCATCTCTTTTGAAACTTGATGTAAACTTTGAGCTACCTATTTATGATGTCGAAATGAATCCTGAAAATTTAGATAACTGGATTAAGCAATTAGAAGTGTATTATCTTATTCAAAACATTTCTGATGAAAAGACGAAAATTCAGTTAACTACACTTAGAATGGGGGGAACAACTTTAATCTGGTGGGAAAGTAAAACTCAAATAGATGTAAAGCGGAAAGGTAAAGTCATCTCTACATGGTATAAGTTTTTAAAAGCTCTTAGAAAACAATTATATCCTTTGGGATACATGCAACAAGTCATTATTTGGCATCATTTGAGGCAAGGTAAGGGTTAGAATGTTGAGGAGTTCAAGAAGAAATCTGTGGCGCTTGGTATTCCATTGGGTACACGTGAAACTTTATTAAATTACATTGGAAGTTTACATTCATATATTCAGCATACATTATTGATGTTTAATACTGATGACTTCGATGAAGTGTGTATTCAAGCCATACATATTGAATCAAGTGGCAGACTGTTCAAGTTTTCACAGAAACCATCCAGACATTTGGAAAGCAAGGATTCCAAAGACATCAAGAAGAAGATCAATTTGAAGGGAAAGAGATCAACAACATCTCAGAAGGAAATTGAAATACCTACTTGTACTCATTTCCAAAGGATCGAACATGATGAATCCAAATGTTGGAAACTTCACCTAGAACTCAAACGAAAGAAGTTCCAGAAGAAGAACGGTCAAAAGAAGGCTGATGAAACAATCCAACAAGATTTGGTTCTGACTCAGGTGATAAAGGTAAAATAACTGCAATGGATTTGACCGGTAAAACTTCTGACACTAGTTCAAGTTCTAGTACTTTTGCATACAAAAGGGGAAACCAATTTGTTTTCATTCTAAAACTTTCTAAGGCAGTAATGAATTATCTGACATATGATAAAGAAGTGTTTGCTTTGGTTAAAAGTGTTAAGAAATGGAAACATTATTTAATGGGTAAGGAAATGATGAGCCTCATCATTAGGTAATTATATGTGCCTTAATTCACCTCCTAGCTTATTCAAACCAATTCTTCCCACAACTTATTACATGTTTTTATTATACTTTGTTTAATGACATGAGTTAAAGTGAGATATTATGCCTAGTGAACTAATATGCATTGAATGTAGGTTTGGAAGAGGAAATCAAGGAATATTGGCAAGACTAAGGTTTGAAACTCGAATGGGAAAAGGGAGAGATATTGTATGAGGTAAATCCTCCTCATTTACTCCTCCCCCATTCGAATATTCCTCCATTAATCCCACCAGCTTGGAGTGCAAGCAGTCAAGTCATGAAGATTAGAAGGCAGTCAAGCAAGTGATAGACAAAGAGTTTCATCTCAAGTTTGGGAGCCGAGGCTCCCTAAATTTAAGGAAGTCATTAGGGAATTCATTTGTATAAGTAGAGAGGCCTAGAGCCTCATTAGGATTTGAATTTTTGGTGTAAAAACTCTAGTTATTTTCGAGCTCCAGACTTCTGGAACCTTTTGATGTAATTTTTTGTTTTGGTAATAAGAATGAGCTTTTTCTTGATCCATCACTGAGTTAACTTAGAGGGTTGAAGCTCTTGGGTTAGGGCCCAATCCTAGCAGCAAAGGCTCCTCTTCTTGTATCGTATGCTTAGCTTAGTTTCATAGAATCATGAATAAACTGCCTTTAGAAGTATTTCATTACAAGTAGTGTAGATTTGATTAATTGTTTATTAGTTTGCTTCCATTTGTGCCTTACTTCAGTAGTAGGTTAGAAGGGATAAAAGAAGCACAAAAATATTTCAGTAGGTGTCCTGGCCTCACTTCTTCCTTCTGGGATCACGATTTGAGGAAAAGAACTGTATGTAGCCCCAAAAAGATAGATTTCCATTTCTTTCATAAGATTTAGAGTTTACTGTACTTGAACCAGCATTTGATTAGTTTTTCAAGTGTATGATTTAATAACCATCTCTTCTATATTCATTTTACAATATATCTCATCCATGATTCCATTTTATTCAACAATTTTTCTCATGCATGAAGTAGACAGCTAGCTCATAAATTCTACTTTTCTAACTCGTTGGAATTCTTCTTGTTTACATGACTTTTTTGGCAATCACACATGTTTGATGCAGAGAAGGTGCTTTAGAAGTAGAAAGAGATCTCATAGCAATCAACCACCTTCCAACTTCATCCAACCATAGTCATTCCTTTCTTTCACCAAGACCTTCACCAATTCCATCATTTTACATAAAAATTCTCCCAAGCATGTTGAGCAAATCCAAACATCTCCTAACCTTGGTTTTAGATTCTGAGTGATCCTAGGCTTTTTCTCACTCCATTCCACCCATCAACCACCTTCCCTAATCCTAACTTCACCTCCTATACCCATCATTTTTCTCTCTATTGTATCCTATAGAAATACAGGGAATCCTGTAGGTTTCTTGTACATCCTGTAGGTTTTCCTGTAGTGGCCTGTTTTGAGGCCAAATTGAGGGAAAACCTCTAGGAAGCCACCCAAGGTCACGCAAGGGTCTCCCAAACCTTCCAACCATCTCCTACACTTCCAGCCATCCATCACCATCCCTAAGCCACCTTCCACATCACCAAAAGGGATTAGCTTGCACACTTGATTTTTTATGAAAAGCATAAAAAGACAAAACATGTTTATTACAATCCTTTACATGCACAATAGTTATGTTTGATGTTTTTAAATTACATGCTTATGATAGTAGAATTTTGTTCATGTTTTTATCAATATTGCAAAGCATAGCTCTTAGCTGTTAATTAGGAAATGGTGTGTCTGAGCATTGAATTTCAGTCCTCTTCACTAGTGCAGTAGATCAGCTCTCTCTTAGAGTAGATTCCTCTCTCTTTCATCAAGGAACCAAGCTTCTTCTGAATCCATAGAAGGCTAGCTTGAAAAACATAGTGGTCTCTTGCCAACTGAATAGTGACAAAAGGTAGAACCATCACTTTTACTTGTGTATATAGCACTGACGCCTACAAGTTTGTACGAACCCTGGGTTGATAAAATAAAGCTGGTAGCCCAAGAGTTGCGGCACTTTTTCTGAAATATTGGCGCTCATCACTTTTTGGTGCCATTGCGAGGGAGGTGTCTGAGTAATATGTGATTACTGCTTTCTTTCTTCTATTTCTTGTTTCTAATATTCCACAATTAGTTTCATTTCTACAAAATTAATTTAGTTTGCTTCCTTTTTCATTCTAGATTCTCTGCTTTCCTTTCCATTTTGAAAGTAAGATTTCAATTCAACTATTATTTTTTCATTCAGTCAGTAATTTTCATTCAAACTGCAATTTCAAGTCTGCAAAGTACTTTCCAGGTTTTAAAAAAAAGACACAAAACAAAAAACCAAACAAAAGACATTCCTTTTCATGCCTCATAGGAATAGGGATAACTTATGGAAATTTTTTCCAAATACCCCCACTACATCAAATAGCCAACCTTTCCTCTTCTTCAGTGGATGTGAACTGGAGGAACCCTTAGGTGAGCAACCAGACATATTTGAAGAACCTACAAGGGAAGAAGAAGAAGAAGAAGAGCCCATTCCTACTGAACCAATGGCTGAAAATAGAAATGACAGAGGGAATAGAGAGAGTTGAAGGAGCCTTCCCCATCAGGGAAACTAATGGGGACACTAAGATAAAAAATATAATCCCCTCTTCCCTTCCTCATTTCCATGGTCTGACCACAGAAGATCCCGAATCTTTCCTATTTAATTTTGTTGTCATATGTCAAACCTATGGCTACAAAAATGATGAGCGGAAGTTGAAACTATTTCCATCTACCCTCAAGGATGCAGCTTTGTGCTGGTTCGTGGGTTTACCTGAGGATATCATCACAACTTGGGTTCAGATGCAGCAAGCCTTTAACAACAAGTATCGAGACTACTGTAGATCTAAAGGCACTAAAGAGGAAATTTTTAGGATGACCTTAGGTAATGATGAATCCCTAGAGGATTATGAAGAAAGATTCTAGCTTAGTTACAAAAGGGTCAGGTGCACACTTGACTCTGATTTATTGAAGTTGGTCCTACTTAGAGGAGTAAGGTAAGACCTTTTGGATACCCTACACTTGTTAGCAAGAGGAGATATATACCAGTTACCCTATGAGGATATCAATACTGTCTTTAGAAACCATTCTAGGGCAGCTAGGAAAAAGGGTAGGGGTAGTCAACCTATGGTCAGTACATCCTCTTCCAATTCATCCATCAAGGGTGAAATTGGAAACATGCTAGAGGA
>APFE031630448.1:0-11897 GCA_000404065.3 Pinus taeda | reverse complement strand
GAAGTTTTGACATGAAGAGCAGAGGTATGGGGCTTGACAAAGAGGACAATATGGCTATTGATGGGGCCATATAAACTGCAGATAGTCAAGGTGACAAAATTCAGTGTAACACTAGGTAAAGTACTACATAAATGCATTGAAATGAACCTATCTCTCAGTCCCAAAAAATGTGAATTCTTGATGACTGCAGGGACCATGCAAGGTCATTCAATATATCAGTAAGGACTAAAGGTGGACCCAAACAAAAAAGCTATCATCTAAATGGTCCCACCTCCTCAAAAGAAGGGAGATGTTAAAATTTTCCTAGGGTTAGTTGGATACTACCGAAGGTTCATAAAGGACTTCAGCAAGTTGGCCTCTCCTTTATTTGGGTTGTTTGCCAAAGACTCTGAGTTTATATGGTCAAAAAGCTGCCAAGAGGCCTTGGACATCCTGAAGAACACGTTAACCACTGCACCGATTCTCTGAGGCCCAAATTGGGCCCTTTATTTTCATATTCATGTTGATGCCTTACATAAAGCCATATGAGCAGACCTAGGTCCGATAGATGAAAATTTGCCTTATGCCATTTACTTTATTAGTAAGAATTTTTCAAAGGTCGAACTGAACTACAGAGTGACCGAAAAGGAACTCCCAGCTATTGTACATTCATTGAAAAAATTTAGGAATTATATTACAGGCTATCAAAAATTTGTACATACTAATCATGCTCCAATCAATAATTTAATGAATAAACTTGATGCGAATGCTCATATTATAAGATGGTTACTTTTATTACAAATATTTGATCTAACTAGTGTTGATCAGCCTGGCAAGGAAAATGTTGTTGCAGACTTTTTGTCCAGATTAACTATGCCTGCAGGTGAGGAGGGAATGGTTGATTACTAGTTACCAGATGAGCACTTGTTCACCATTTCAATTATCTCTCAATGGTTTGCTAACATAGCAAACTATTTGGTATCTGTGTAGTTCCCACCGAACTTGTCCTCCAAAGAGAAAAGCAATATTGTGAGGAAGAGCGCCCCCTTCACTTGGATTGGGGGAAATCTCTTCAAACTTGACCTAGATCAAATCCTGAGAAGGTGTGTCAGGGAGGAGAAATTCTTTGACATCCTTCTGACCTGTCATGATGGGCCTTGTGGAGGTCACTTTGCAGCAAAGAGGCGATAATTTAAAATGTTACAAGTAGGATATTATTGGCCACTCTTCATCGGGATGTGAAAAGATATATTAGTTAGTGTGATCGGTGCCAAAGGATGGGAAAGCCTCCTCCAAGGGATGAAATGCCTCTACAGCCTCAAGTGACTTTCGAGCCATTTGACAAGTGGGCCATGGACTTCATTGGACCTATTGACCCTCCTTCCAAGCAAAAATAGTACATCATTGTGTGCACTAACTATCTGAAAAAGTGGGTTGAAACCAAGGAAATTAAGGCAGCAACAGAGGAGAATGTATTATACAAATTTGCGTACCCTAGAGAGCTGGTCACCGATCAAGGTAGCCAATTCACCTCCAACATGATTGAAGACTTTCTCAGCCAACACAAGATCAAGCATAGAACCTCCACTCCCTATCACCCACAAGCTAATGGGAAAGTGGAGGTGACCAACAGAGCGCTCGAGGGCATCTTGACCAAAATGGTTAATAGCAGCAGGAAATATTGGACAGATAGACTGGTTGAGGCCACCAGGCCTATAATACCACCTGGAAGACCACCACTAGATTCACACCCAATGAGTTGGTCTATGAGAAAAAGGCCCTGTTGTCCATTGAGTTTGAGTATAACACATTAAGGATGGCAACCTAACTAGATCTATATCTCAGAATTGCACAAAAAGAGATATTTCTCTAGCTAAATGGTTTAGCTAAGTTTAGAATGCAAGCCCTCCTACATACAGAGGTAACCCAACTTCAGAGGAAGATATGGCATGATAAGAAAACCAAGGATAAGAAATTTCAAGAAGGTGATTGGGCTTTGTTATATGATTCTAGATACACAGAATTTAAGGGCAAGTTAAGGACAAGATGGTTAGGGCCTTATGTTATAGAAATATTTCATGATAATGGTTCTGTGCAGATCAGAACCATAGATGCAGAGGCCATTCCTTTACTTGTTAATGGACACAGATTGAAAGTTTACAAAAGAACATTGTTGAAGAAAGAGTTCATTGATGGTATCAATAAAACAGTGATGGTAGTGGAGCAAGTCTCAGCCCCTGCCTCATCAAGTTACTGAGAGAAAAAATAAAAAACAAAATAAAAAAAGGAAATAAGGAGACTCGGGTGAAAACCTCCATGAGGTGCCTGAGTCCCACTATTGGGTTGAAAACCTCTTGGGGTGTCCCAATGGCGTAAAAACAAAAACAAAACAAAAAAAGTGAAATGAAAATATCTCTAGGTGAAAACCTCTCTTGAGTGTCGAGGGAAAATAGCTAGGATGAAAACCTCTCTTGGGGCACCCAGGGCAAACATCTAGGGTGAAAACATCTTAGAGGCAGACTAGTCATTTTCAAAAAAAAATCATGAAAATTTCTATTTGTAGGTCAACAAGGAGGACGATCAGAGAACAATGGAGAATCAAGAAGGGACCTGTTCCACTCCTATTTTTATTTTTCCACTCATTTTCATTCATCACTCCACCATTTATTTCATTTTTTTCAATCATACCTCAGTTTACAAGGGGACTATGTTTTCTACAAGATCCCCTGTAAACCTACAATATCCCATGAAAACAGTGGCTCAAGAATCCTACAGGAAGTGACCCTAGGGTGAGAAAATGACCTACCATAACATCCCTACATCATAACTTCATTACCATACCTGTCTCCACCTTCATCACCCCTACATTCACCATTAAAAATTAGTTTCAAAAAAAAAATCGCAGTCTTCAAGAGATAACACAGATAGGAAAGAAACAGAGAGTAGAAGGGAGCATAACCTGAGTTTATTTATCATTCTTCACAATCCTAGACTTCCTCTCAATCCATGTCATCATCCTCAAAATCCCAGTAGGGGAAATGATTAAAAATTCTGAGGGAGAAGCAGCTACAAAACATCCTGTAGGAAATCCTGTAGCATCCTATCCCACATAATAAAATTCATGATTTGCAGCAGGCTTCTAGGATGAATATCCAAGGGTAGAAGAAGCTCCAGAGAAGCAGAAACACCATCATCTTCAACACCAGGTACCTGCACATCAAGGGAACCATCAAAGAACAATAAGAAAGCAAGGAGAAATAACATGCAGCCAACAAACAACAAGCACCTTAGGTCTTCAACAACTGCAGCAAGGTATTAGTACCACAGTTAAGTATCTCGCTTCACTCTCTCATTTGCATAATGTAGTCAAAGTATGTAAAGGTTATGAGTGAGTTGGTTTATAAGTTAAATATGGTCAGTTAACTTGGCCACCTTTGTTCAGTCAACAAAGACAAAACAATTGGTCCTCCCACATGTGGCAGCAGTCAAGTCAAGAAAAGAAAGGAGAAGGACAAAATTAGTTAAGGCTATGGATGCATGAAGTGGGAGTTGATTGCGAGGAGAGGGGAATGATGAGGAGGTATTGGGGACCAACGGTCCAAAAATGGAAAACGTACCTTGGCTTCCAGCACACCACCTCACCCAACTCGACCATAAGAGGAAATAATCATCGATCCCCATGCACTCATGCATTCATTTCCTAGAGGCTCACTCTAAAAAAGTTGCTCTCATACCCAGGCAACCTACAGAAGAGAAAAATTCCATCTTTCTCTTGCAGAGGACTTCCTACAGGATTACACAGGAAATCCTACAGGATCACACAAGAATCTTATAGGATACAGATAGACAGTCTACAGGATTGGCCGAGAGGAGTTTCAGAGGGGAAAACACAAGGGTTGTCCATAGTAAACACTATGAGGAGGTAGTCTCTATAATTACTTCCCTTTTCCAAGTGAATTGAATAAAAAAAATCCTACTTTGAGTGAATTTGGCACCTGTGTAAGGGAATTGTCTCCACTGTTATTTACTTCTGCATGTTAAGATTGTATCATCAATCGCAACTCCTCAAAATTCACCAACTAAAATGACAAGGGGGTTTAATAGAATGGATCCCATTAACATTGTGAGAATCCACCAACACCCTCAGGTGTTAGAAATCTTCACAAGGCATAATTGAATGGGGTATTTTGAAATATTAAGAGGGTATGATAATGAAGTGGCCCAATATTTTTCTCTCTCCATCATTCCATTGACCAGATTCCATGCCACCATTGTGGTGAGAGGCCTCATAGAGCTCACCCCTGAACTTATAAGCAGAATTACCACACTTCCCCTCGGAGTGCTTTGGAGGTGTTAGCACTCCAAAATTTCTCTTGAGTTGTTAGGAAATAAATGATAGAGGTAACCACAAAACTACTTTGGAGATTAGGGTTTAGCCTTCCTAACGCTAAGAGAGGTCTCTCTCTTTATGATTTAACTTTGTTTAGTTAATTGATTTTAGGCTAGTTATGGTTGTACTTATGTTTTGATTTTTATTTGGTGGTGGGATCACTTACTTAGATGGATAGAAGGATGTATTTTACCATTAGGCTATGGGATCAAATGTCAAGCAAACAAGACTGGATAAAGTTCTAAAAATAGTGTCTACAGGATAAGGTAGCTGAGTTATTTCAAATCTTAAGGCTAGATGGTGCAATTAAGGGTTCCTTAGACTAGATTATGAAAGAAGTGAAAGAGGTCAACCAGGATGGGAGATAAATTAATGATTCTTAGATCCGAATATCAGAAGAAAACATAGAAATGATTAACTGTTCAAGAAAGAGTGTACTTAAACAAATTCTAAAATAAATTTCCAGTTAATTCATTCACTTTAGATAACATTTATGTTTGTGAGAAACATATTAAAATAACAAATTTGAGAAAGAAAATACTTCACTGTAATAGCCCAACACATGAATATTGTAATGCAATCTCTTTATTACTCAGTCCAATCCGTTGACCTGAAAAATTGGTACAATAACCCTGAGGTTTATGATTAATACAACTCTACAAATGTCTAGTAATCCGCCCCCCACTACTTCGAATTATGAAGTATTTATACAATAATAGTTTACAAAATATCCCAAGTTGTCTTGGAAATTAATCTAGGAGAAAGAAATATCTTCGTGCAAGAAGATAGAGACAGATGTTTAACTGTTGTATGATGTCCCTATTTATTTGGTTGTGTTATCTTTATACTCTGATATTATTCTCTGCTTTGTTGTTGGTCTGCACGCTGGCTGTTCTATTACTTTGCACTTTCTCAACTGATACACTTTACCCGATACTCTTTCACCTGGCTGATCTGTCATTTTTCCTTTCATTGTGAATTTTTACATTTTGACTATGCACTTTTATAGCAAGTCATTTAATTTCTCCCATGTGTCTGTATCTGGTAATAGAATATTTACCATCTTCTTGTAGATTTCATCTACTTCAATATATTTGGAAAAAGTGGGTTTGTTCACAAAAAGGTGTTTTACCTCATGCTGGAGGTAAAACAAGTTCTCAAAGGTCTGATATAGCACCTTTCTAGTAGGCATCCCCTTCATAGAAGAATTACTTGCCTGATCCTTTGCCACCTCTCTGATTCTTCTATTGTAGTCCTCTTGTAGCATTAATTTATCATTTATCACCAAGGGATTTGGCAGACCTTTCTGCCTCAAAAGATCAAACTTTACCATGAACCTATCTATAGCCAGCTACATGGTTTGGCATTTGTCTTCAAGGTTTAACATTAAATTTCTCTTGGTGAGGATATTTTTCACTTATAGAATTGTGCCTATTCTGTCAGCTATGTCCAACTCCTGCAATTCATATTTTTTTTCCGAGTTAAGGAAATGAATTATTCTGGTGGCTTCTTCTGGCATGTCTCCCAATTTTGCCTCAACTCTTTGTATGGCTTCTATATCCACTTTGACTAAGTCACTTTGTTCAAAAATTACTTGAATGGATGGCCAAATATCATTAACAGAGTCAGTGATATTGGCCCATAATTGTTCCTTAGCTTGGCCAAGTGGCTCCTTTAATGTCAATTCCTTCTCCAAGCTCTTCATCCTTTCAGTCAACCTAGTTGACTTCTGAACTTCTTCCTTGTGCATAATCTGTGCAAGCTTATTATCGTTTTCTAGACTTGTTATCTTTTCCTTAAGCTTGTTTATTTCTGTGATCTGAATGGAAATGTTTTCCATTGCCTTGACTAATTTTCTTGCCTCATCTCCTGGCTGAGTTGTTGCTGTTGTTGAACCTGTTGCTGATATAGATGTTGTTGCAGCTAGAAGTGTTGTAGCCAATGGAGCTGTAGGAGCCAATGAAGATGCCAATATAGATGGTACTGATGTAGTGACTGTTGGAATGACAGTGGCAGTGGCAATATCAAGGCTAGCCTGTTTCATCTATATTAAGTTGTCCAACTCCTTCTCCATTTCCTTCAATTGGTCATTTAGTTGGAGAATAAGGTCCATCATTTCCTCCTGATGAGTTTGGATTTCTAAGACCTCTTTTGTCTATGGATGCTCTAAATGAGGCAGTTTCGGTTGTTTTTTTAGAGCAGCAATGTCCTCATTCTTTTTATTTATGAACTTCTTAGCAGCCTTGATATCATTGGGATCATGTCCAAGCTCAATGACCAAGTCTTCCAGTGACTTGACTCTGTTATCTTTGGCCTGTGAGGAGGCCTTTTCCAGCTTGTACTATGCAGTGATATTATCTAATAAACTTTGAATTTTGTGTGTAGTCATAGCTTTACCCATCAAGGTGGAATAGATCATCTCACCTACCTCCTTGTGGAACTCAATTTGGTCAATGGGATGAACATCCCTAGCCAAAACCTCAAAATTTTCTTTCCTATAGTCTGTTAATGATCTTCGTTGTTGGACTGTAGGTTGCATGAATGTCATCTGCATTTTACCTATTTTAATGTCAAAGGATGACATTAATCTGTTTCGATTTGCAGACGTCTGCTTGAATTATTGGGCATAAGTGTCAGCGTTCAGTTTCTCATTCCTCAACTTAATTTCTTTGTCCCTATCTTTGATATCCTTCTCTTTATCCACAGGCCTGGTGAATGAAGAGACCTCAACACTGAGCTGTCTCTCAATAAGTTGGGTATTTGAGGTAAAGGGTTGGTGTGCTTCTCCTGAAGCTGATGAGCCTTTGCTTCTTCCCACCATTATGTCAGTGTTAGTGATTTCCACTGAGTCAATGGTGCCTTCCTGTTCAGTTACAGGATTAATCTTGGGCCTCTTCCTAAAACTGATCTTAAACTACTCATATGTGGTTTCCATGGCTGAACTAGAACCTTCTTCCCTGGTTCTCTTTTCATTTTTGTCTTCATTTGCTGGATTTTGTAAAAGAGGAGGAATATTCATTAGTTCTCCTAGATCTAGAACCTGCAGAAAGGAATTAGTGTCAATCTACTTTTCCACATCAATTAATGTATTCTCCACATCAACTACAGTATTTTCCATGTCTATCAAAGTGTTTTCCAACCATTCATACTAGTTGAAAACTCTCTCAATGTCTGGTCTGGGATGATGTATGAAAGGGCCCACTTTGACTTTGAGCCTTAGCTTATTTATGACTCCATGAGGTTCATATTGCCACATAAAACTGTTCTTAAATTTCATCTGCTATAGAATCTTATCTACCTCTGGTCTGGCTTCCCTATTATTACAATTAAAGGGCCCAATTGGTTTTTCATTTTGAATTGAGTTTTCTTCTTGGATGCGAGGAAGTTAACTTCATCAGAGTTTATAATCTACCTAAAATATTCTAATGCAAATAACCTCATGGGGAGGTATTTGGGCAGTTTGTAGGGAGCCAGTGGGCATCCATATATCCTTATCTCTATGTGGTGCTCGTATAAATACCGGTCTCCCACTTTATTGTTATTTTCCAACTGTAAAACCATTTTAATTTCCTGACTGATCTTGCGCTGATAGCTATTGTCTAGTCAATTTAACATCTTAAATTTCTCTACATAAATTATTAACCCGGGTATCGTAAACTGATGAAGTGTGGTGCACCATATGTGCTTAGTTAACCTTTTTCTTACTTCGTTGTTTTATAGATTTTATTTTGTTTTGGAGTTTTGTTTTTGCTGATCTCCTAAAGTGTCTAATGCAAATGGAAATCCTATTCTAAGGTCTTAAGAATAATTTTAAAGGTCAAGTATGGATGTAGATTTCAAGACAAGGTTTGTGTCCCTAATGGTAACTTCCAAAACTTAGCACTTCAAAAGATCTCAAAACATGTTATTGATGGAATTAGTACTTAAACAAAAGTGTAAGCATGCAACTACTTCAATAAAAAAAAATATGAAATATTGATCATGAAATCATTGTCTCTGCTGCTTGCCTGAATACGGAAATAAAAGTTAAGCTATTGAACTCAAAGAAATCCAAAAATTTCAAGTAAAGTAAAGCTAAAATCAAATTACATCAACTCATATTCTGACCCCTCACCATTAGTCTTGCTATGGCTTTCGGAGGTAATAATAAACAACTTGAGCAATCTGATATCTATTTGGAGAAAAGTAAACTTAAAATCAAATTACATCAACTCATATTCTTACCCCTCGCCATTAGTCTCGCTATGGCTTTCGGAGGTAATCATAAACAACTTGAGAAATCTGATATCTATTTGCAGAAAAGTAAAACTAATATCAAATTACATCAACTCATATTCTTACCCCTCGCCATTAGTCTCGCTATGGCTTTCGGAGGTAACCATCAATGAAATGAGCAATCCAATATCTAATTGCAGAAAAGTAAACTAAAATCAAATCACAACATTCATATTTCGATCCCTCGCAAGTTAGTTTCGCTATGGCTTTCGGAGGTAACCGTCAATGACATGAGTGAGTTGATTTCTAAACTAACTTAACAAAGCAAATGAAAAAGACTAAAATCAAAGCATAACTGAAATTGAAAAGCTAGAAAAACAAGGTCAGCAGAGAGGCAAATCTCATGTCACTATTTGATGCAAAAACATGTAAAGAAAAACTAATCTACAATCAACCGGTTGAACACACTTACATGAATTAAGATTGAATGAATGGAAAATCTAATCTATCAAACTTGAAAGCAATCAAATGACATAATGAAATCAAAGCAAAATTACAAAATGAAATCTACTCTACCTTACATTCTAATGTGCTCCATGACATCTACTTCACATCTCCTTCCATGTTGAGAACATCGAAGCTTTATTCAAATTCTTCAAAATTACAAAGTACAACAAAGCTCTCTAAAGCTTTCAAAAGCCATCAAGGAAGAACTACAAACTCCAAGCTAAAGAACTAAAAGCCAAGCCAAGCTAAGATGATACTTAAGAACTAACAAATGAAGGAGAGAGATCTCCTATTTATACAAAAAGATGAGAAGCCATCTCATTAATGAGAGTCCATGAATCTCTCCCTCTACTTCTAGAGTCCTAATCAAAATAGGAACTGATAAGACACATGTCTTTTTAGAGTTACAATACAATTTGGAGATGTGACACATATCCTCATGATCCCATGATTTTTTCCACTCAAATTCGAATTTGGCCTTAGAATGCCACATAAGGGTCTTCTAGAAGCCTTCTTTCAACCTACACATGTCAACAATTTCAACCCATTTGTTAGGTATAAGCATATGCACATTATTTTCTAATTTTTAACCACAAATTCACTTAAAAGGCTTAGAATTAATAAGGTTTGGAAAAACATAAATGTGGCCCAATGATAATGAAAGTGGGATGAATGTGGTGACATAGTAGTGAAATGGAGGTGATATAATAGACATAATAGTGAAAGTGTAATGGAAATGAATGACATTTTCAAGACTCAACAACTATTGGTTAGCATGTTTACAACAGGATGCACAAATGAATCAATGAAGTATTTGTAGGAAAAAATGGTGGAGTATTCATGGATCACTGGTGTCCAATATATGACTGATCTTGGATTGCCTTTGCTATCCAATTTATGAATGTTGATTGGAAACTTGTTTGGCTGATAGTAGAGGAACATGTGAAACAAAACTAAAGAATACTTCAAAACTCTCTCATTTGGTAGTCTAATGAATTGTTCATGCATTATGTCTGCTATGAACTGAGCATAGTTATACATTATAGAAAGAGGCTTTCCTGGGAAAAAGATAGAAAGGAAAGCCAGGTGAACCTTATCCACATGCTCATCTGTGGTGTACCCTAAAATGCAAGAGAGCATGGTAATAATTTTTTTGCCTCTCTCAGAAAAATGGTGGCAGCATAAGGAGGACTATCTATTGGAGTGTGAGACTCTTTAATGATGAATGTTTGAATAATATGAGCCTTCTTGGGTATGTCTAACTTGGTATAGAGGTCAAGTAAGCCTTCAATAGAAAGTGGGGTCTCTTTTTGGCTTGGCTAGACTTGCAACATTTGATTAATGGATTCTGTTGTGATGGTGAATAAACTTGTTGGTTAGGGGTGATATTGGCCCTTTGGCTAGGAATGTAGCAAGCTTGACATAAGTGGATGATTTCTGGGGAAAGGGTAAACCTGTGGGAAATAGTACTTGTGCAAATTAGACTCCCAAAGGTGAATGTCATCATTCTAGTTCAAAAATTTGTCTTTACTCCAACAGTGGAGCTTTAGGAGGTAGGCAGGGGAAGTAGTGTCCTTAATTTGAAAGTCTAGGTCTGCTAATGCAAGGTGGTTGATATCTAGGTGAGGGGTTTGTAGAGGTCTTATGTCCAGGCAGGTTTGAGAAGCCATAATTGGGTTTAATGAATTGAATTTAGGCTTTCAGTGGTTCTTCGCTTCTTCGGCAGAACAGAACTCAAATTCTTCGGTTCTTCGCTGCGGTTCTTCAGATCTTGGTGTGGAAAACCAAGATTTACTTCGGATCTTTTCGGCGTCTGCGGGTCTTTCGGCGTCTGCGGGTTTTGCGGATCTCTTCGGCGTCTGCGGTTCTTCGCTTCTTCGGCAAAACAGAACTCAAATTCTTCGGTTCTTCGCTTCGGTTCTTCGCTCAAATTCTGTGGATCAATCCGTTCGGTTCTGCGGATCAATCCGTTCGGTTCTTCGCTCAAATTCTGCTTTTCTTCGGGTAGATCTCTGCGGTTCTTCGGCAGAACTCAAATTCTTCGGTTCTTCGCTCAAATTCTGCGGATCAATCCGTTCGGTTCTCCGCTCAAATTCTGCGGTTCTTCGGGTAGATCTCTGCGGTTCTTCGGCATCTGCGGTTCTACCGATCTATCTCCCTTAGATCTCGTCTGCGGTTTCGTCTGCGGTTCTACGGTGATTATAAATTGAATCTGCAGTATAGATTTGGTGCAGATCTATAGATCTGGGGCCTGTTCGCATTTACAGTTTATTTCACGGCTAGGTTTTAGATCTGAGGCTAGATCTAGGTGGCTAATTTCTGCGGTCAGATCTAGATCTAACCTTATCTTCTGTCTTATTTGTCTGCGGTTGGGTTCTACGAGCAAGTAAAATATGGCTCTGAGCTTCGCAAAAATAACTGGTGGCTCATCCGCATCTGAAGGGCAATCTCCTGCCCATATCGTGAGTGAAGCCCCAGCTCCCACTATCCAAGTGGTCCAGGACTCACTCGATGAAGCTTTGAAGTTCTCCGAAAGTGCCCTAATTTGTCGGTTCAATGGTTTTTGGCCCCGGCTGATAGCACTCCACAATTGGATCTCGGAGGTGTGGAAGCCTATCATTTCTGATGAAATTAATATCTACCCCTGTGCTAGAGGTTTCTTTATAGTAGATTTCGAAAATCCTGAAAGTAGAGAGTGTATTCTAGATTCCGGCCCTTGGTTTTGGGAAAAATCAGGCCTATTCATGAAGCCATGGAACCCATCATTCGATCCCTCTACAGCAGTGATAACCTCAGCACCAGTTTG
>APFE031630443.1:20407-34864 GCA_000404065.3 Pinus taeda | reverse complement strand
CATATTACTTGTGGGTCTCTTGGACTTCCACGTTACATTACATTTATTTACAACAGTATGGCCCATAGTAGTGATGTGGATAAGATGACTCATGACATCACTCGACATGAAAGTGCTGGTATGTTCATGTTGTTCGTGGTGTCCATGTCGAGTTGTAGTGTTACCGAGTGATGGATGTGCTCTTGGTGTATCATAGCTTCACCTTTGCATGGCAAGGTTTGCAGAGTGTTCGATGGTCTTGGTGTTCACTTAATGTCGCATGTGCACATCGCTCCTTTGCTTGTAATCTGGCATGCTTCGCATGTTTATACATTCGTGAAAAAATATCCTCGCATGCATTGTCCATTCGTCTGTTCGCGAACAAATCTCCTTGCATGTTCTCTCCTTGTTCATCCTGTTTGTCATTGCGTCACGTCTTATCCATGTACCTGTATCTGCAATCACTGATGACGAGATGATATCAAATGCATAAATATCGTAGTCTACCATGATGCACTGTAATTCTCTTTCGGACGCAGGTGACTGGGAGAGAGGACAAGGCTATGAAACTACACAATGCAAACTTCAAGCTCGGATGTGGGCTCCGGGCACTACGAGTAAAAACTTTGTGGAAGTCACTAGGAGACTGAGATGGACAATCTGAATCAGTAGTGACTCTCTGTGGGATCTGGTTCAGTTGGAGGGAAGATCTGTGCAACTTCTTGAGGGAAGTAGTGCAGGAAATAGAGGGTGTTGGCAACAAAAACTGTGCAATTCCTCTAAGGAGATGGCAACGTGCTGTAGGAGGCCTGCTTGGAAAAAATGCACAATTTTTTCAAGGAGCTAGAGCCCGGCTGTGTGAGTGGTATTGGAAAAAGTTGTGCAATTGCTGGGAGGTTGGCCTGTTGGACATTCTTGCACAGTTTCTGAGCTGAGTGGGATGTTGGGTAGTTGGGGGATTACTCTTGAAATCTACATAGTTCTTCGGGTGAGGAGTAGGCTGACTGACTAGGTGGCTGGCTGGAAAAACTACACAAGTTTTTGAGGGAGATAGTGAAGGACACTAGGTGTCTGTCCAACATGTCTGTGTAGTTTCTTCAGTCAGTGGAGTGGGCATGCTTGGCATATTTTGTGTAATTGTTTGGAGGAGTGAAACCTGGGCTCATTACTTGGTCAAACTCTTTGGTTTACTAGCTTGAGGCTCGATTGATGTGCTTGTAGGCAACACAGATTGAAATGGATTGATGGGAGACTTTTGCATTGTTCTGGGTGATAGTCATCCGAGTCAATTCTAGTGTTGTATGGCAGTCTTCCTAGCAGGAAACCTTAAGCTCTATGAAATTATGGGCAAAAGTACATAATGACTGAGAACTGAAATTGCGCAATTTAGCTCAGTAGATGTTTGGATATTAGAGGTTGGTATAGTCAACAGAGTTTCAATAAAATTACCAAGTGTGTGAATGAGTGAATTTGTACATCCATGACTATGTGAAAACGCACTCAACATGACTTGACGACAAGACACTTCGACAACATACACTCAATGTGACTAATCGACGGCGTGAGTGAGAAGCGTGACACTTGTGATAGATTGTTGAATGACCATGATGACACTTTCGCTACAGTGCATTCCAATTTGTGTGTGAGTGCGACAAATGTTTACATAGCGAATATAACTTGCACACACGAAGCAGTACCTTGTGCTGGCCGGAAGATGACTACAAGCATGACATTGTGACCAACATGCAAAAAGATGTCTGATGAACGGTCAAGCAAGGAGGGTGCTAAAGTCAACATGGGCACATAGGATGAGGCCAAGTGCTTGGAAAAATCAAGGAAAAACCAAAGGAAAACTTCAAAATTGAATGCAAGCCAAAATTTTGGAGGGTGTTTCCCCTGCTATAACACTTGGCAAGACACTGGTTGAACTCTAGATTCTCTATTTTGGTCCATTGATAGCACAGGGCGTTGGTCTTTCATAGAATATTGAATTTTTGTGTAGGTTAATTTGGCTTCCCCACTTACCCCATGGATAAACATGGTTCACCTTTTGCCAACTCAGTCAAACACAACAAAAAGTTTTATCTTGATCACAATGTTTCGAAATAGGGAAGGGAAGTTTGGTTTGCGAGTTAAAAAATTTCAGAGTTCAAGTTTTCATCTCTGGTGTTGCTTCGCTGCCAATAGGCCTGGACAGGTACCTCAGCGGATTAATGCAGGAACATAGACATTGCTCCACTACCAGCGAGCCTGGTTAGTACCCCGGTGGAGTTTCGTGCTTCACCTCTTTGCATAGGAAGCCATCTCTTCTTTGTACTTTATATTTCTTAAGAGGACTGTGCATAGGCACTTATTTATTTTTGGGACGGAAGAAGGATTCTAGATTATTGAGATCAGAAGAGGTTGTTCCTTTAGAGAAGCATGTAATACCTTTGACATAGGTTTTCTTGTTTAGATTTTCTCTTTCTCCATTTCTACTAGTTGGATGAGCTTGATCACACAGAGTAGAAGGCTGAGTATAGGCATGGGGTTTCCCAGTGCGGACATAGGTTCATGGTTGGACCCAAGCTTCCCTTGCAGACAACTAGTATTTTCCATCAAGACTTCATCGGTCGAAGGTTGTAACCAAGCATAAACAAGATGGATGTAGGATAGGCCAAGTGTTGCAGTGTCACAAGGCTCTTTAGATCTCATCTACATACTCATTCAAAATCCATAACTCAGTAAATGGTAGCACTTATTTACAAAAACCAAAAATAGGAAGATACTAAAAAAACAAAACAAAACGAACAGAGATAGTAAGAGAAAGCAAAAAAGGAAAACAATAAGTAGTAAATATACTATGTACATAGCACAGAGCGCGACCCTCTCTTACTGAAAATAATGTTTGAGATCTTGGTCATTGAAAGGAAGATTTCCAATCATCCCATCAAGTGATTACATACGGTATGCGTGTGGGCCAAGCTTCTCATGTATAGTGTACAAACCAATCCACAAGGACTGGAACTTCATATGCTTGCCTTTGTCTTCATGGGGTTTATCACATTTTAAGACTAAGTCTCCAACATCAAAGTTAGCATTCCCTGCAGACTTCTTGTAGAACCTTCTCTTGATACGGTGTTAGTGGAGTGTAAACTTTTCTTTTCCTTTCATCCTTTCTTCCTGTAGTTTGTGAAGTGTATCCATCCTACACTGAACTAGCAGACAAGGCTTTCCTTGGGATGCTTGAGACAACTGAGGCGCAGGCAAGTAGATGTTGGGTGGTAGGATGGCTTATTTACCATAGACCAGGAAGTATGGTGGGATATTCAGAGAGGGTTAGGGTGTTACACGGTCAGCCCATAAGGAATTCGTCAAGGCACATTGCTAGTTATGTTGCTCAGAGTAAATCGTCTTTTTTATAATGTGGATAAGGTTTTTATTCGTGGATTCTATGAGACCATTTCCCTGCAAGTAATGGTTAGATGAGTGTTTCAGCACAATACCATATTGCAAAGAAAAATAATAAATATTTAAAGATGAAAAGTAAGTTGCATTGTCAAACACAAGTGGCACTGGGACACCAAAGCGTGATATGATGTTCTATTGGAGGAAGATGATAACTTCCTAGTTGTTCACTTGCTTGAGAATAACTACTTCTGTCCACAGTGTGAAGTAATTAGTTGTTGTCAAAATGTAGCAATGTTGTATTAACGAATGTGGGAAAATTTCCCCAATGATGTCCATGCCCCATTGTTGGAATGGTTCACTCACTACAACATAGTGCAGTGGGGCTGCTAACCTTGGTGTTTTGTTGGTGCATTGCTGACAGACCGGGCACTTACGGGCATAGGCATGTGCATCCTTGAATAATGTGGGCCGGTAGAAACTAGTTTGCATAACTTTGTGTGTAGTGGTATTTCCTACAAAGTGACCCTTGGTTGATCATGCAGATCTTGGAAAACCTTCTCTAATTCATGTGCCTCCAGGCACCTAAGAAAGATTTTTTTACTGTGCTTTTTGTAAAGCACTCCATGAACCAACGCTTAGGCTAAAGCTTTAAGGCAGAGTGTGCTCTTATGTCTCGTAGAGAAGTGATAGGGTATGGTTTCATGCTCAAGGTACTCGTGCACATCTTCATACCGAGTTTCTGCATGCTGTGGGTGGTGCTTATACTACATCATACATTTTGATTTCCTTCTCCCAACTGATGAGCTCTTCTTCTGCCTCATGTGCATGTACTGCCTCAGTTACGAGTCTGTAGATACCATGACCCTTGATAGTGTGAACTGGCTTTATGTCAAGATCATACTCTTGCAAGCTTTTCATCCAGTTCGTACATCGTTCACCCAACTTTTTCTCTATGAGCAGTGAGCGAACTGCTGGGTGAGGCACATACACTATGCAATGGTTCTTCAATAACTACGGTCATAACTTTTTCACTGCCTTGTATATTGCATATGCTTGTTTTTCAAAGGCGACGTAGTTGATTTTAGGTTCCTACATGCTTGCACTCATGACGGATATGGGACGTTTGTCATTCAGCTCATCCTTCAGAGTGATTAATGCAACAAACGAGTTGTCAGAGGCGAAGGTATATAGTAGGAAGTCTTCATTGAAATATAAGTTCTACAGTGTAGGTGCTTTTGCAATAGCCTGCTTGATACAGGTGAATGTGTAATTTTCCCTCTTGCCCCAGTTGTAGACTACATCCTTCTTGATCATGCCTTTCATTGGTTTTATTATCTGCGCATAGTCTGAGATGAACTTCCGAAGGAAGTTTATCTTTTCCAAGAAGGGCTACATTTCTTTGTTGACTGGGTGAGGGATATGTGTAATAGTCCGAATCGGTCTGGATCAACCTTGATCTCACTTCTGGAAATGATGTGCCCAAGGAGGTTTCCCTCAGACACTACAAATATGCTCATTTTGGGATTTAAGGAAATCCCGTATTTCCGATATCACTCAAAATGTTTCTTCATATGGCATATGTGGTCTTCCCATTTTCTTGAAAACATAGTCACATAATCAAAGTACACCACTATGCTTTGTCCAATGAGTCGGTGGAAGGCGATGTCCATGACACACTAAAAGGTTACTCCTGCATTCACAAGCCCAAATGACAATCATCTGTATACGAATGTACCCCACTTGGGAAGGAAGGTAGTTTTGAGTCGATCAGGTTCTGCTACCAGGACTTGATTATATCCTGAAAACCTGTCAAGTAAGGAAAACATTTGTGCCCCAAATACTGTCCGCAAAATGTACTTCATAGAAGGAACGAGGTAATTGTCTTTGTTTGAGGTGTGGTTCAAGTTGTGGAAATCGACAAACAAGCAAATTTCCCTAGACTTCTTATGTACATGAAAAAGGTTTGAAACCCATGTGGAATGACAAACTTTGTATATGATCTATGCATCCAACAACTTTGTGAGCTCTTTCTATATGAGGGGTTCAAGCGACAAATGTACTTTCCTCAGCTTCTGATGATATGGCTTGAACCCTTCTTTGATTGGAATGATATGTTGGATTATTCACATGTTGTAATTTTTCAAATCATCATATGTCCACTCGTACACACCCTGGTACTGTTTGAACAAGTGCACAAAGGCTTGCCACTCCTGCTACATGCAACACATACCAAGATTGACAAAATTTGGATCTTGTTAATTAATCAGTTTGTGCATCATGATAGAGTTGTGGGTTTTATTTCTCCTTGGGCCCTGAAAGCGATCTTGGAAGTCATAGATCTTTTCCAAAGATACCACACCCTTGGGGATGAGTTTGCCTTTCTTGTCATCAACCCCATATTGGAGAGACTACTTGTGCTTGTCTTCTTTGATTACTGCATCTCTAAAGATATCAACATTGGCCATGAAATGAAGTATCTATTGATCATCATCAAACACATATAAATTAGTTATGTTATCCGGGATAGAAGGCCTATACAACATTTCAACAGCAAATCTATCCCTAATCGGTGACATTCTAGAAGTTGCGTTTTCTAAACCATTAATAGATGCATTACGCATTCTTGGTACAACAGTGAGATTAAATTCTTGGAAGTTAGAGATAAGTCGCCATACCTCTTGCTAGTAACTTTTGAGATGAGGTGATAAACAATGTATATTGTTACGTACATTCCGTACCACTATTTCTGAATCACCTACCACTTTGAGTGCGATGATGTTGAGGCGAATGGATTTTTGCAATCCCAACATGAGTCCTTCGTATTCAAAAATGTTGTTTGTGCAGTCGAAGTCCATGCAGCTTGAAATCATTTCCCATTTTTTGGGTCAATCAAAACACACCCATATCTAGAGCCATCATGTGTCTTTGATCTATCGAAGTACATGGTCCACAACTCCTCCGTACATGGACCATTGGACACGCTTGTACTATTGCTATTGTTGTCACTACTACTACTAATATTACAATGCACTGTACAGGTTTCATTTCCATTAGTTTGGAACCCAATTGCATGTCTGGTGGGGTCAGAGCTGGCTGTGTGGGATAACACCCTAGCGTTGTTTCCAAGAGGTAGTTGCTGAACATGAGCTCTTTGAAGGCCAATGTTTTTTCTCGCCATGGATGGCAGTGACATTGTACCTCATGTATCTCTCAGATAACACCAAGATTTGATTTCTTTTGCCCTTGTATATAAGCCACAAGTGTGACCATTCCATAGTAAAGTATCTGTTCAGCTTGCTAGACTAGTCTCTCTTGAGTAGTAAGTCATACACTTCTGGTATGTCTACATATTTTGGAGAATTTAGTATCTACGGATAAATACTAATTCCCTAGATAAGTAGCTATATATAGAACAATAGTTTAAAGTGTTTCAGACTTTTCCTATAAGCAATAGATAAGATGAGAAGATAGAAGGCCTACCTGTAGTTCCTCTTTCCTCTCGTATCCCTTGTAAATTTAGTTGCTTCTTCCCGTACTTAATCTACTTGAGAAGCACCCTATAAACACAAAAAAAGACAAAAAACCAATCAAATATTATGATCTATTGAATATAAGTGAAAGGAAACAGATACAATTCACGCACATAAGCATTATGAAATAATAAAAACATATGGGAAAAAGGTTCGAACACTTTATTAGATAGAATAAGGAATTACAACCATTGGTGTCTGATTCGAAGCCATTCCTCTAGCTTTGATCCTAATCACATCACATCAAAAGCATGGCAAACTTGTATCATCACAATACTTGCTTCAAATCCAAATCTCATAGCAACATTATCTCCTTACAATTCAGCTTAGTCCAACCACTGATCACTTAGATGAGTCGTCAATTTATAGGAAGATGAAGGAGTTTTTTTCATTAGTGGTGGCATTAAATGGCCTTCGATACTTAGAATTAGTTCCATGGAGGAAGGGATGAGAGGATAGGATGCACCTTAACTCATTCCTCATCCATTTGCGAGCTCATAGGAGTTGATAAGTGAGGGAAACTTCTAGATGACTCCAAAAGATAAGAATATTCCCCAAACCCTATGTGAATTTTGCTCATTCACGCCCAACATGGGTGAAAGGATGCCTAAGTGCTCTACAAATCACCCTAGTAGTGGACTTAACTACTCTGCAGCGCACCTTCATAAGGGCTTACCTACACTGGTCCCTCTAGAGGCTATTTCTGGATGTCTTCAAGTCATGAAACTATTTGGGAAGGAGGCATTCAAAGGGGTGCCTTGTTTAGTGCATGAGGCAAATGAAATTAAGGTTTGATGAGCCCTAAAACACTTATCTGAATGTTGGGATTTGATGTGCCCAAATGGATCTATAACAACTGCCACCTAAAGCATGATGTCGGAAAAATGCCAGTGTCAAATGAAATTATTTACAATGTGATGAGGAGGTATCAAAGTGGAAGGTGACCTGCATCAATTAGAATACATATATCATGAAATTTGATTTTACATTAATTGTGGAGGGAAGGCATACCCATGCTCAACTTATAAACTTTCATTACATGTACATAAATAGTCATCTACACATATAGACCCATGATCGGAATGACCATCAATGTAAATCCATTGTAGATATGATTTAGTACTCCTAAAACTGCAGCCCAGATGGATGAAACTAGATCTAGGGTCATCAATCTCATTCAACCGTTCGCTCAAGTATGAGTCTAACCATGTAAACATGTGATCTGAAGTCAAACATAGGAAGACACCATCTGATTACCAACCAATGATATAAGTTGTTAATAGATGTGAGAGAAATCACCAATAATGATAATGATCCTCAAGGTACTGTAGTACATTCTGCATCGTGTGAGAAGATGATTTGATGTCAAACACTAGACAAAGTCTTTCAGTCAAAGGCCCTTGATGTATGCCTATCTCCGGAAGCGAGAAACCTGCCATTGATACATGCAAGCTTCAAGGTACTGAATGGGTGTTTCTAAGTCAACTTCTGGATAATGTGTTGATGTAGACAAGAAGCAACTCATCACAGGAGGGCCTTGATGTATCCCACATCAATGACACAAAACGAGTGTAGTGATTTTAAAGATGGAATTTGACTGACGACACAAGGTTCAGGAATGGAGGTCATGAAAATGAAGGCTTATGGTATTGCAAACGATGAATTTTGACTGGAGGACTTCTCTTTAACATGTCGGTGACACTAAAGTGAAATGGTAGCATTGACCCAAAACAAACTGATGGATGCTATGATAGACCAATGGTGTGATAATCATCAAGCAAATACCCAACCCAAATAGTCACGGTGATGGAGTGAAAGTGTCATGTTCAATAACGATTTGCTACCATAAAGTGGTTTTCCCATTTTCCCATTTTCCCCAGTCATTGTTGACTAGTACCTCTTTATTTTTATCAATCTTGAGGAGGATAATATATGCTTGTTGTATAGTTTGACCCTTTGGCTGAATCCATCACTATTTGATGTTTTAACAAGTCTAGCGAAGGTGAAACTCAGTCTTGTATAGATGGACAAGTTTGTCACTATTTATGTTTTGAACGAGTTTAACGACAAAGATAACACGGTCCTTTTTGTTGGTCTCTGGAATTGTTATTGATTAACAGTCGAGCACCACATTAATTTGTCAACCCGGGAAAGTCCTTTTATTTCAAAGGTGACCTCGTACTGTATGTACTTTAATTTCAAAGGCATTAAAAGATGTAGTAAAACAATTCTAATTCCTATCAAACACTTACTCTGTGTTACAGCAGTCTTAAACTATTGCAGAAATGAAATGAAATTAAGTAAAGGTAACAAATCTGTAGAAAAATGATGGTTGTTTGTAACAGAGGACCAGGACCCTGTCCTCAGAATAAGGACGCCCAGGACCTGCCTCTGTGATCAGTCGCCAATACACACCAAAATCCTATTCACCGGTGACACACTTCTCACAGCGCCAATCGTTTAAAGGAACAACATATCAGCAAAAGGAAAATACCAGAAGTAAGGCTAAACACATACAGAATTAACACACTTAACAGGAAAGGAATGGGGTGAATCTTGTGAAGAAGGTGGGCCCTGTCCCTCTCACAATATTCCCCTGCACATAAATACTAAATTGAAATGCTCAGGAACAAAACTTTATTCATCTGCCAGGAGTTCAATTACAACAGAAGTTCTGACCTTCAGCACTACAATGATTCAGTATCACACGCTAGTCTTTCAACTATAGATGTCTCCTCTTTATAGAGGAGACATCTATTACAATAGATTGTCCTACAGTTTAATTATTCTGTACAAAAATAGGAAATTGATTCCTGTTACAGCATACTGTTACAACCATATATTATCTTTGTCATCCTTGATTAATCGGTCCTTTCCGCTGTTGCAAAACGGATGATCTTCGTCTATTTCCTGGGATTCCTCATGCTATCTTTGGTTACTCTGCTGTTGTTGCTGATTCGGTACATCTTAACCGTCCCTTAAAATACTTCGTGCTGTTCCTGGTGTTCCCGTGTCTGTGGCTGGATTGAATCGATCATGCTCTATCATCATCAGCCGAGTATAGCCCTGCCAGCTTTAGACGGTTGCTGTTGCGAATTGAGACATTTCCTGCTTTAGTCAGTCACTGCTTCTGGTGTTGCAGCAACTGCACAGTTGCTGTTCCTGGTGTTGCAGCAACTGTGAATCATGATTATGTGGACTTTGAACAATTCCAATCAACTGTCAGTGACTTAGCTACTTTCCAAAGATTAATTGTAAAGATAACATGAATATGTGTTGAATAATTAATCATATAGCGAATGAGGAGAGTTACTTCATACCTTGGGATGATGAGGTCAAAAATGATATCAAGGGTTTCAATTCATAGGTTAAAAAGAGTAATATCATAACAAAATGTAGGGTCAAAAATAGACAATTCGAAGTCCTAACATCCCCCCCAACTGAAAGGGTTGCATGTCCTCATGCAACGTTTAGTCTAAATCTGAGTCGGAGAACTGAGATGAACAGTGTAAGTTGCTGATAGAGTAGCTCGAGAAAGCTTTATCCAACTTACTTCTGAATCCCTGAACATTCTGTATCTGCTGCCATGCTTTTACCTCCTCCTTCTTGGTTAGTTTATAATGATCTTTGTATTTCCGACTAGGTAACCATAAGAGAGGGAAATGAAAATGGTAGCCGATCCACTTCTCTGCACAGTTCTCCATATATTTAACATAAAAAGGTATGCGTGAAATCGCTACCTGGAGATTGAGGGGATTGTAGGGGTGGTTTTCCCTGTCTTTCTCTGGGACAATGTTCCCAGAATAACTTGTTTGCTTCAACAACCAGTGCCCCTTTTGTTTTCACATAATGCTGGCAGTCTTGCAAAACCCTGCCTGTAGCTTCTTTATATGATCAGCCAATTCTAGATTACTTACATAATTCCGATGTTGTGCAATGAAAGTGGCTGGATTGTGTGGTTCATTTCGAATCCACAGGAGGCAGTTGTTCTTATTATGTTCTGCTGACATGTAGGCATTTTCCCAAGTTAATTGATTAGCTAGAAACGAGATGAATGCTCTTAATTGAATATCACCAAAAACAGGAAGTATATTCATTGCTCTATCTTCAGGCATAGCCTCATTGTGAAGATAGAGTTCACAAAGCAAGTTTTGATCGTTATGTGGTGCTTCCTTGAATGTTGCAATAAACTGGTCAGGTGTATTAACTTGGTACGGTCTTCCATCTTTTATTGCTTTTATTTGTAATAACGCCAGGCGTTCTCTTAAGAATACTGCATAGTTAAAAGAGGGATTTCTTGTAGCCAATACCCTTTGAAGCAAATCAAAAGCATGGGATAGCCTAGCTTTTACCTCCTTATTTTCTTTATGCTAGGCTCTAGACTGTTCCAATGCATCCCAATTTCTATATGCATAGCTGAACCAGAGTGACTTCTGCTGTTGGAATACCTTTCCTTGTGAGAGCTCATATTCTCTTTTCCATGTGTCCTTTAGCTGCTAAAAGCTCGAGGTCTCCGTGTGAGAATTTTTGACAGAAGGAGTTCCAGTTTGTGCATAGGCATCCTTGACACAGTGGAGTCTAGTGACTTCAGTCTATGCATACGCTTCCTTGACACAGTGAAGTTCAGTGACTTCACTTTGTGCATACGCTTCCTTGACATAGTGGAGTCCAGTGACTTCAGTCTGTGCATGAGCGTCAATAAAGGATCTCTGTTATACAATAGTTTGGGTGGGCCGTGGTGGTACCATGCCTTCCTCCATAGCTGTTGGAAAACCTGCTGACTCTTGTGTGACAACATGCTGTTCGTTTTCTGCTCCTGCTGCTCCTGTTGGTTCTTGTGTGACAGCAGGTTGCTGTATTTCTTCTTTTACAGCTTTTGGAAAACCTATTGGTTCTTGTGTAACAACGGGTTTTTCTTCTTCCATTCCTGCAACTCCTGCTGGTTCTTGTGTGGCAGCAGGTCGTTGTATTTCTTCTGTTGCTCTCCCTACTAGTTCTTGTGTAACAACATGTTGTTCTGTTTTGATTACAACAGCAGGTTTCTCTGTAGTAGCAGGGGGTGGCGGATTAGCTTCATTCATTGGAACCTGTACTACCTTATATCCTTCTTGAGTGTATAATTCTCCACATTCACTGCACATGTACTCATTATACTGACTCTTTTCTGCTACCGTCGTTACCCATGCTAGGAAGTGGAGATTATATTCATTCTGGTAGGCTTCCTTGACCATTATTATCTCCTGTTGATAATCTTTAATCTGGGATTTTAGAAACTCAATTTCTTCCTGCAGGGAGGCTATGGTAGGCGGGGCTTGTGTTCCTGCAGGCTCTAGTGGATTTAGAGCAAAGCCTCTATTTATCAGGAGTTGGACTAACCTATGGTGTTTAAGGGAAAGGGCTGGATGCTTCGCTTTTTCAGCATAATGTGACATGTTTTTCAGACAACCCAATAGATAATAGGGCATATTTATCAATTGTCGATGCCTCAAATGATTTAACAAAACGAAGTCATGTTGGTAATTTACCTGGTAACGACCTTCGCAAGTTAAGTATTGCTTAACAAACTCCACGACCTTTGACCATGGTGGAGGCAATGACTGAAGAGCAACCCCTCTGCCTTTAGCTTCTACGTGTTCGCCCGGTAAGAAGAAGCCTTGCTACGCATTCAAAATAAGATGTTTCCTGGTGAACCATCGTATACCATTGGTTGGTAGCCCAGAGAATTGGGCTACATCTTCCTCTGTTACTGGTATACGTACTCCCTGGACTGTCGAAAATCCCTCTCTCAAATTGCATGCGAACTCCAACACTTGCTGTGTGTTGAAGTCTGGAAGTTTTCTGAAGTAATCTACCCATCCTGCCTGCAGAAAAATTTGATAAACCTCGGGGTAGAGTTCTAGTAATGTTTTCGTGCCAGGTTCATAGGTAATCAGATTTCCTCCCATAGCTGCTACTTCAGCGAACAATACACGATACAGAGCCTAGTTTCCGAGTTTGAAATAGAGAAAATCGTTAAAAATGAGGATATGCCACAACAGAGTAAGTTTTAGATATTACCGCGAGGGATAAGGGTGGCGACGATTACGTGTTATGGAATAATTGTGATATTTTGGTAATCCCCCCCAAATCTACGGCTGAATGATTTGATTGGCAGTGTAATGATTTCGGCAGTCATATCACATCTCCACATTAACTATAAATTAATATTCACACTTAAACATGCGTACCTTTACTTTTTACCTTTAGTCGCACGCAAAAGTCTTAACTTGTCTTTTCTGGCTTAATCATAATTTGAACGGGTTTTTAATTATGAGCACACAAGCGATTTGACGGGAAGTAGCAGTGATGACGTGTACTTGTTAGAGTGCCTGGCTGGTCCATTGAATGCAGCGAAATATGTTCCATTAGGATGATGATTCGTTAAGTGCTGGGATTGGTGTTGCAGTGTTGAAAAATGACATTTTGCCGGAACATAAGTTCGTGCGGTAAGTGGTGTTACGGAAACGAGGAAATGATATTGTATTAACGGAAAGTGGTGTTGCAGCAACGGGGAATGAAGGAAAGTGGTGTTGCAGCAATGGGGAATGATATTACATTAACAAAAAATGGTGTTGCAGCAACAGGGAATGACAGAAAGTGGTGTTGTAGCAACGGGGAAATGGTGTAAAACTTGACTTATGATCCAAAAAGCGTTTCCAAGATGCAAAGTGATCCTTTTAGGATTTTTATTCTCATCCATCCTCCAAAAGTAAGATCTGCAAAACAACTAATTGTAACATAGAAGCCCCTTGGCAGGGATTATTAGTTCAGAAATCTAATCTAAGAATAAATAAATGAACAGAAATTTAAGTGCCTTGAGGGGAAGAAAATTCCCCCAAGAAAACATAGTGTAATTTTGCCATGCAGGTAGCTTTGAAATCCTCCTTAGAAAGAGGTCGTTGATAGGGACGGAGTCGGTATCCATTCACTAATAACGGTGTTCTATTATCATCAATCGTTAAAAGTCTGACTGTTCCGTTTGGAAATGCAACATCTATTTCATAAGGTCCTAGCCACCTTGTTCTCAATTTACCTTGGAAATTCTCAAAACGGGAGTCATACAGTAAAGCCCAGTTACCTTTCTGGAACTACTTCTGCTTAATAGTTTTGTCATGCCATCTGGTTCTTTGTTGCTGAATCATGGTTGTCTGGTGGATGGCATCCAATCTTTTCTCGTCTAGCTCCTGCAGCTGCCGCAACCTAGCTGTCTGTGCATCAGTCAAATCAAGGTTAACAGCTAAAGCAGTTCTCAAAGTTTTGATTTCAAACTCCAAAGGGAAGCCAACATTTTTACCAAAAACTAACTCATAGGGTGAAAATCCTGTGGTGTTCTTCCAAGTGGTTCTATAAGCCCAAAGTGCTATAGGCAGCTTTTGAAACCAGTCCCTCCTGTTCTCCTTTATTGATTTTGTCAGAATAGCTTCTATGACTTTGTTGGTGCTTTCCACCTGCCCATTTGACTGGGGGTGATAAGGTGTGGTCATTCTATGCTTAATATGATATTTCTGCAATGTGTCTT
>APFE031630443.1:0-18733 GCA_000404065.3 Pinus taeda | reverse complement strand
GGTCCCCCAAGGGCTAGTAAAAGTGGTTTTATCCTGATCCTGGGGTGCAATCCTTATCTGATTATATCCGCTAAATCCATCCAAAAAGGAAAAGAATTTCTTACCAGCCAAATTATCTAATACTTGATCAATGAATGGTAAAGGGAAATGGTCTTTCTGGGTGGCCTTATTTAGGGCTCTCTATTCTACACATACTCGCCATTTCCCATTTTTCTTGGGTACTATTACTAGCGGAGAAACCCATTCACTATCAAATATGGGATATATAAATCCTGCATTTAACAATTTTTGAATCTCTTCTTTTACTATTTCCCTTAGATTGGGGTTCATTCGTCTTTGGGGTTGACAAACTGGCCGGGATCCTTCTTTAATATAAATACGGTGAGTGCACAGTTCAGGAGAAATCCCTTTCATGACTGTATAATCCCAAGCGAATGCCTCTTTATTTTCTTTAAGTAGCTTCATTAACTGCTGTTTTTGATCATCTGTTAGGTTAGGATTTATATTTAATGTTTTACCTGGTTCAATTTCTACTTTTATACTTTTGGAAGGACTGCCAGTTAAAATCTGAGGTAAATTTTCAGTTTCAAGGTTGTTCTGGGATTCTGATTCTAGGATTACAGTGAGGTGATTATGTATTTCTGAGCTAACCGAAGAAGGTTCAGAAATAAAGTTGCTGATTAGTTCATCTTCGGTTGAGTCTTTGAGAGTTAAAGCTTGTCCGACAGTTAAAATAGGTTGGGTTCCCTCATCCTCATAATCCACCCATATTGAATTATCGTTATTAATCATGGATGTAGCGTGGGGATAAAGAGTCAGCTGTTTGGTTTCCTGCCCATTAGATATTGTCATTGATCCAGACCTACAGCTGATGAAAGCATCTGCTGTAGCCAAGGTCTCCCTAGAATTAATGGATGACCCCCCAACTTTGTTTTAGTTTGTAACACCACAAAGTCAGCTGGGTAATTCCAAGATTCTACCGAAATTACCAGGTCTTCAATGAGTCCTTCAGGTTTAATTGTAGAGAGGTCAGCCAGATCTAAAATGGTTGGAGTTTCCCTAATTAAGTGTTTCAACTGCAGTAATTGTGTTGTTTCGAGTGTCATAATATTTATTGATGCACATAGATCTACTAGAACTTTAGAGACAAAGGTTTTTCCGACCTGAACTGTTACTGTAGGGTGACCAGGGTCACCATATTTCACAGGGGGGTCTTTTTATGCCATCAAAGCAGTCAGTTCTCCCATCAAATGAACTATGAGGGGTTCCTTGGCTTTTCTTCCAGGCTTTCTAACACAAATATCCCTAACAATCTGGCATAGGTAGGGACATCTCTTAGTGCTTGCAATAATGGGATTTTGACATATAAATTTTGCAGTTCTCCTAAAAGGTTAAAAGCTGGTGGCTCAAACGTTTTAGTAAGAGTCAATCTTTCAGGAAAGGGTGGCTCTACTGTTTGGACAGTCTTGTTAGAAGATGATTCAAGAATTTCAGTATCTTTGTTGGATGACTTTTCCTTTCTAGTTTCTTCTTTTTCAGAGTCAGTAATGTCATCTATGATGGGTTCAAATATCCTCCAGGAGCGTAAATGGATATCATTACATTGCATAGGAGGGACAGGTTGACTTTGAATATCGATTATCTGCAAGGCTTTATTATTGTTTGGGTTGGGATTAGGTTGCACAGGCAGTTGGGGTCTCATTGATTGGTTATTCTGCGGGGCATTAGATGGTAAGGAAAGAGATTGCTGGTGTTGAGGAAATGGAATCTGCTGGGCTGCCCAATTTGGATTACATTGATTAAAATAAGGTTGTTGAAAAGTCCAAGGATTCCACATAGTAGGGTCAGTAAAAGGAGGATTTGGTTGTTGCATAGGAAATTGCATCGGATTAAAGGGTGGGTATTGCATTTGATTCATGGGCAGGAAATTTGTTTGAAAAGGAGACTGATTATTCCAACAACTAAATGATGTGTTATAACTCATACCTTGTCTTTGTGGCCATTACCTCCTCTGTGTCATCAGGTACACTACTTCAGCTTCTTCTTCAGTTGATTGGAGTGCTGCCTTTATTCCTGGCAAAGAGGGGCATTTCTGAGTTTCATGATCCTTTTCACAAATGGTACAAATTGGTACCTTATCCAATGGACATTCCCGCAGTGGATTCTTTCCTCTGCATTTGGAGCAGAAGATAGCCGGGGCAGCTTCTGCTTCTGCCTGTTTATTTTTAACCTACAGAGCATCAATTTGTGAAGCAAAAGAGCTTAGCATTTCAGTTTTGAATTCTTCAAGCAGATTACCTATTTCAGCTCGTGTTTCTCCTCTGCTTGCTGACTTCTGGACTCTTGAATATGTACTGTCCCTGGTTTTTTGTCTGCTTGCTACTCCTCTGGAACACTGCATGCAAACGTTGATAATCTCATAAAATGGTTCTTTGGAAATATCGCCTTTTCCGAGCATATTTAACATATCTAGGCAGTCATCTCGTACTCCTTTTAGTACTATTGTCTTTAGAATATCCTTACTCATGGTTGCGTGATCTGATCGCTGCAAATTATATTGCAGTCTCTCTACAAAGTCCTCCAGATTCTCATCCTCTTTTTGAACCATTTTGAACAATTCTTCCTTCCTTTCTCTTGTTCGACAGTAGTCCTGATATTTGCTCAGAAAATTTTCTTTCATTTGATCCCATGTGGTGATTACATGAGCCCCTAGGCTCATAAACCATCTTAATGCATTCCCTTTTAGTGTTGCTGGAAACAATTTTAACTTCTGAGCAGGAGTTACATAATGATAACTTCTACACAGTATATAAAATTCAAAGAGGAACTCATCGGGATCTTCAGAGGATAACCCATGAAATTTAGGCAATGCCGCAGGTGGAATATTTTTCATAGGGAATGCTCCTCTTGGGAGGTCCCCAATACGAAATTCCAGGGTGGAAAGTGAGTTTTCCCCCCTTCCTTCTGCTCTGTTATCCTCCATTATTCTTCTCCCTGAGTAACTGGCTCTGTCTTCAGTATCTTCTGATTCTTCAGGTTCCTCTACTCGTACCTCAATGTGCTCTGGTGTTTCCAGCTTCCTTTCAGGCCCTAGTACTTCCTCTATCTGATGATATGTTTGGGAGGAATACTGGATTTGAGGTCTTCGGGAACTCGTTCTCTGAGATGTCTCAGCTTTTGAAATGATCTCGTCAATGAAAGTCTTTCTTCCGCCTCCTGTGCCCTTACCGCCTGCGAAGTTAGCTTTCTTGCGTCCTCTCATGCATCTTTTATTCTAAAGAAAAATCATTAATGCCTTTAAAAAAATTTAGTCGCCTTCCCCGGTAATGGCGCCAAAATGTTGACCGCTTCAATTGTTATTGATTAACAGTCGAGCACCACATTAATTTGTCAACCCGGGAAAGTCCTTTTATTTCAAAGGTGAACTCGTACTGTATGTACTTTAATTTCAAAGGAATTAAAAGCTGTAGTAAAACAATTCTAATTCCTATCAAACACTTACTCTGTGTTACAGCAGTCTTAAACTATTGCAGAAATGAAATGAAATTAAGTAAAGGTAACAAATCTGCAGAAAAATGATGGCTATTTGTAACAGAGGACCAGGACCCTGTCCTCAGAATAAGGATGCCCAGCACCTGCCTCTGTGATCAGTCGCCAATACACACCAAAATCCTATTCACCGGTGACACACTTCTCACAGCGCCAATCGATTAAAGGAACAACATATCAGCAAAAGGAAAATACCAGAAGCAAGGCTAAACACATACAGAATTAACACACACTTAACAGGAAAGGAATAGGGTGAATCTTGTGAAGAAGGTGGGCCATGTCCCTCTCACAAGATTCCCCTGCACACAAATACTGAATGAAATGCTCAGAACAAAACTTTATTCATTTGCCAGGAGTTCAATTACAACAGAAGTTCCGACCTTCAGCACTACAAGGATTTAGTATCACACGCTAATCTTTCAACTGTAGATGTCTCCTCTTTGTAGAGGAGACATCTATTACAATAGATTGTCCTACAGTTTAATTATTCTGTACAAAAATAGGAAATTGATTCCTGTTACAGCATACTGTTACAACCATATATTATCTTTGTCATCCTTGATTAATCGGTCCTTTCCGCTGTTGCAAAACGGATGATCTTCGTCTATTTCCTGGGATTCCTCATGCTATCTTTGGTTACTCTGCTGTTGTTGCTAATTCGGTACATCTTAATCGTCCCTTAAAATACTTCGTGTTGTTCCTGGTGTTCTCGCGTCTGTGGCTGGATTGACTCGATCATGCTCTATCATCATCAATCGAGTATAGCCCTGCCAGCTTTAGACGGTTGCTGTTGCGAATTGAGACATTTCCTGCTTTAGTCAGTCGCTGCTTCTGGTGTTGCAGCAACTGCACAGTTGCTGTTCCTGGTGTTGCAGCAACTGTGAATCATGATTATGTGGACTTTGAACAATTCCAATCAACTGTCAGCGACTTAGCTACTTTCCAAAGATTAATTGTAAAGATAACATGAATATGTGTTGAATAATTAATGATATAGCGAATGAGGAGAGTTACTTCATACCTTGGGATGATGAGGTCAAAAATGATATCAAGGGTTTCAATTCATAGGTTAAAAAGAGTAATATCATAACAAAATGTAGGGTCAAAAATAGACAATTCAGAGTCCTAACACTTTTCATGTTTAGAGATTTTGAAAAGGGACAAAAAGAAAATTCCACAAGCTTTTTTTGTAAATTAATCTCTTAAGCCTGAAAAAGCGTAAAATAATACAAGAGAGATATAATTTCCAATCCGTTAACGAGCTAGAAAGGAAAAGCGCTCGGCAATCGTTTCATATTTAGAGAGTCTAAAAAGAGCTTAAAGTGGACTCCACTTTGAGGAACGAGTGGTGTCTAGGGTAGCAACTGGTTCAGGTGATGTTGGAACTTCTCAAAAAATGTCGATTTATGTCAAGAGGTTGGCTAATAAGACCACTCATTGCAACTGTTCCTCAAAAAGGATAAAACAACCAAGTAAAAGTGCATGATCGTCCAAGAAGATGGTGGTGATGGAATGAAACAACCAAGGCTCATCTGATAGAAAAGGCTGATAGAATGGCAATCACAAGGGTTAAAATGGAGATATATTCATTTTTACACAAGCTTGAACCATAGGGAACTATGCCTGGATTCAATTTCATGTTTACACAAGCTTGAAATGAAAAACTATGCTTGAATTCAGTTTTATTTTTACACAAACTTAAGATGAAAAACTATGCTTGATTTCAGTTTCATTTTTACACAAGCTTGAAACGAAAAACTATAGTTAGAACTAGTTTCATTTTTACACAAGCTTGAAATGAGGAAAAACTATTCTTGAGATTGGTTTACATGCCTCCTGCATGATGAAAGGGAGAGTCTCTTGTAACCAGATGGAAGTCGTTGTAGTGAAGTAGGACGGTTATCCAACATATTTTTGGCTTCACCAGATAGGGACAAAGGTGAATGGGGTGATTCCCTTCACATTACCTACAGGGAAACTTAAATTTACCACTAGGTGCATGCCCCCTAAGCTTCATTACATTCACCTAAATAGACTACTCGTGGCTATCAGGTGGATGGAATGAAGGTTCATTTACAAGATCAAGTGAAAGAGTCAACTAGGATTTTACGAGATCTACTCAAAGACTAGACTTGGAACTTTGCTCTAGTGGTCGTTGTTTTATTTTTAACAAGCTTAACACAAGATAAGGAACTATGCTCATACTCCTTGTTTCATTTTTTAATGAGGTTGAGACAAGACCAGGAACTATCCTGATACTCTTTGTTTCATTCTTTAACGAGGTTGACACAAAACCAAGAACTATCCTCATATCCCTTGTTTCATTTTTTAATGAGGTTGACACAAGACCAAAAACTATCCTCATATTCCTTGTTTCATTTTTTTAATAAGGTTGACACAAATCAAGGAACTCTCCTTGTGTACCTGTTTCATTTTTTAACGAGGTTGACATAGTAAAAGAACTATCCTCATATCCCTTGTTTCATTTTTTTAATGAGGTTGACACAAGACAAAAAACTATCCTCATATTCCTCGTTTCATTTTTTAATGAGGTTGAAACAAGACAAAAAACTATCCTCATATTCCTTGTTTCATTTTTTAACAAGTTTGACACAAGACAAGGAACTCTCGTCGTGGACCTGTTTCATTTTTTTATGAGGTTGACACAGTAAAAGAACTATCCTCATAATATCGCTCAATCAAAACTCATAAGAGGTCATGAAGGAGAGATTTGGTTCCAATGCCCCTAGTACATGATGTACAACATCACTGAATTGATCATCAATTGATGTAGGTATGGAACAGGTTGCCACATAATTAACCCGTGGTGGGGATGATACCATTGGTACAAAAGGACCATTTAGGGAATATTGTTGAATGGAAGCCATATTTGGACCAGGAAATGAAAGCTGGTCAATAGTGACAATTAATCCTTCATGCGGGAAACAAATCACTCGAAAGAGTGTTGAAACAATAGCTCCCATGTCATAAACATAGTCGTGCCCAAGAAGTAAATTGTAATCTAAAGGGCTTAAGACAACCATAAATTTCAGATAAATGATTTTTCCTCCTTAAGTAATAGGTAACTGAGGGAGGATCCCTAATGGTTGATTGGTTCCTCTGTTAAAAACCAACAGATTCTGGGTAATAGGCTCAAGCAACGACAAACCGAGTGCTTTCCAAGCAGTTGAGGAAATTATACTCATAGATGCACCTTCATCTATAATAGTGCCTGATACAATCATATTAAAATCCTGTACTATAATCTGGAAAGGCACATAAGAAGGAAGAGGAAATCCTGCCAGTCGATTCCAATCAAAGGAAGTGACCAGAATACTTGGAGGGGGTCCCGTAGAGATGGGAGAATTAACCCCTTCAGTTATGAGAACGGGAGGATTTTCCTCATGTCGTGATGGAATAGGCGGATTGCCCCCAAGCTCATTTGAATCTAAAGAAACAAAAGAACTTGAGTGGTATCATATTCACTCTCTTCAAGAAAGGTATGATTTACTAAAGATGAAATGGGGTCTACTATTACCTCGATCTATTGATTTGGGCCAGGTATAGACTCATAGGATTCAATTTCAGAGAGAGTGGGTTTGACTGACGGTTGATTTTGGTTAGTCAATTCATCAACTAGTGAAGGATTTAGGCAAAGTTTCCTGTAACCAGATGGAAGTCACTGCGCTAAAGCAAGACGGTTATCCAATACATTTTTGGCTTCATCCAGATAGGGACAAAGGTGAATGGGGTGATTCCCTTCACATAACCTATAAGGAAACTTAACTTTACCCTTGGTTCCGGGAACTTTACTACCACTAGTTGATGTTGTGTCACCAGCATGATCTCTAGAAGTTGATGACATAGGATGATGTAAATGAGACAACCATTCTTCTAAGATCTGAGGAATATCAGGACAATTTTGAATAAGATGGTCTACCGCACAAAGTTTGCATGGATATTGAACTTTGTGAGGCTTGATGGATGACTTCTCATCAGATGTTGCATTCAAACAAATGATTGCTTGGTTGCCCCTCTGCTGAATTTGCTTCTTCTTCTTCTTCCCTGTCTTCTTCTTCTTAGCCACCTAGTTACTAGTACCAATACTTTCACCAAGTGAAGAGGAAGAAGGGGAGGAAGAAACAACCGAGGAAGAAGGCAAAGGATCAACTTTAGGATCAACTGGAGGTTGATTTTGTCCAGTTGGACGTGTACTTGATTGTAGAGAAATAATGACATTTTGAACCAAGGAGGTTGAGAAAAACCATACTGGCAAGCCAATGGTAAATCCTGGAAGGGACAATGTAGCCATATATAGAGCACCAATATTTCCAAAAGGAGGAAAAGGACTAGGATTCCCATCAAAAGGAATTCCTTAATCTGTGAAATCCAGATTTGTCACCATATGTTTCAACCTAAGATCAACTAAGGAGTGAGTGTGGAGGATGTTATCCGTGGTCAATTAATTTATTTTAATCAAAGTAACATAACAAAACAAAAGAGAAATAATCTAGGAAAAAGGTTTACCAAGCAACTGTGAATTGCAGAATACCTCCTGGTGAACCAAGAAGTATAGGCAGGCAATCTCCCCGAATGTTGTGTTTGGTGTATCACAGTGTACAAGGTGGCCGACTCGGTTACCTAAGGTTGGATAGAAATCTAGTGTTGTCCTCCCATATATTCCCGAAAGTACGTGGAAGCCCAATTCGTATAAGCGTTGTCTAATGAAAAACCGCACGGTGAGAGCATTCCCATATACTTTACGTACTGTAACATTGCTCTATATACCCGAAGGTACGTGGATGAGCTACAATATACTCATGTACGTCGAATGAGGTATCACACTTGGGATGTATTATAGACATGTTAGCAACAATTGCTTTGTTTTACAATGTCGGAACACATCTCTAGCCTAGACCTCTAAATGTTTTTCGTTAGGCGACAATGCTCCATTAGGTAAATTTGGATAAATTTTAAGTTGATCTTCTTTAGAATTTTCTTTTCAAGGTTCACCATGTGATGTATGTTTTCAATTCCTAAAATGCAACTAATATGATAAGCATTATTTTCATTCAATTGAACAATGAAAACCTTAGCTAGTAGGGATAGAGCAATCAAATCTTTGAAAAAGAGAAAAGATCACATCTAATGTGATTTCCCTAGCTATTCCTTCCAAGCATTCAAAAACTACAATATGAACGATGCAAGTTTTTCTTTTTGAATCCCTTAATGTTATGATGAACAAAAAAGAAATATGCACATACGATTAATCAATCTTTAACAAGAACAAAGACTTTACGGCAGTTCCGTTTCGAAGGAAAAGAAGACTTTTACGACACTTTCTTTCGAACAAAGATTAATCAATTATACTCTAACATTGACTATGGACCAATAATGACAAAGAAAACATTTAAGAAACATTAATAAATCAAGTCAAAGTAGGGCTAGACAAGGAGATAAAAAACTGTTTTCTAAGACATGACATTCATTGATCAATCAATGAGAAATCAAATAGAGGAAATTTGTCAAAAACTCAATCCAAAGGTGGGAATTTGACCTAAGGTGGATCAACATAGGTGAAAGAGGGCCTAACTACACTGCACAGCACTGTCTCACACTCAAGGGTACTTTGCAGATCACTGTCCCCTAACCAAGCCTGTGCTGATTTCTAAGAGGCCACTCAAGAGTCATCTAACCTCAAATTTTGACCAAAATTCAATGCAAAAGAGATGAAATACAGTGATTGAACACAAGTAGGTTCTACAAGAATGTCCTACTAGGTAGATAAACTACTAGGAAAGGGGATAGTTCCCTAGTATGGTCGCCAATTTGTTTTGGATAATTTAGTAGCTACAGATAAATACTAATTCCCTAGATAAGTAGTTGTATCTAGAACAATAGTGTAAAGTGTTTTAGACTTTTCCTATAAGCAATAGATAATAGGAGAATATAACAGGCCTATATGTAGTTCCTCTGTCCTCTCATCTCCCTTGCATTGATTGTGTCCCTCCTTCCCATACTTAATCCGCTTGAGAAGTACCCTGTAAACACAACATAAGACAAAAACAGATCAAAGCATACGATCTATTGAATATAAGTGAAAGGGATCATATACAATTCACATACATAAGCATTATGAAACACAAACATATGGGAAAAAGGTTCAAACACTTTATTAGATAGAAGAATGAATTACAACCATTGGTGTCTGATTCAAATCCATTCCTCTAGCTTGGATCCCATCCACATCACATCAAAAGTATGACAAACTTGTAGCATCACAATACTTGCTTCAAAGCCAAATATCATAGCAACATTATCTCCTTACAATTCAACATAGTCCAGCCCCTGATCACTTAGATGAGTGGTCAATTTATAGGAAGATAAAGGCGGTTTTGTCATTAATGGTGGCATTGAATGGCCTTCAATACTTAGAATTAGTTCCATGGAGGAAGGGATAAGAGGATAGAATGCACCTTAACTCATTCCTCATCTATTTGCGAGCTCATAGGAGTTGATAAGTGAGGGAAACTTCTAAATGACTCCAAAAGATAAGAATATTCCCCAAACCCTATGTGAATTTTGCTCATTCTCACCCATCGGAGGTAAAAGGAAGCCTAAGTCCTCTGTAGAGCACCCTGGTAGTGAACTTAACTATTCGACAGTGCACCTTCATAAGGGCTTTCCTATGTTGGTCCCTCTAGAGGCTATTTTTGGATATCTTCAATTCATGAAATTGTCTGGGAAGGAGGAATTCAAGGGTGACTTGTTCAGGTCATGAAGCATCTAAAATTAGGGTTTGATGAACCCTAAAACACTAATCTAAATGTTGGGATTTGATGTGCCCAAATGGATCTGTAACACTACAAAAACAATTTTTATGCACTGGTGAACTTAGTTGTCATGAGATAGTCGGATGATCACATCCCAAATTTCACCAATGGCTGGTATGGATGTCTAATTCAGTTGTATGATCTACATGGATGTCTTGCTCCATTTTGAATTGATATTTTTACTAATGGAGAGCAGCATGACGTTGGCTGCCACACCATAATCAACCAAACAGTTGTGAACATTACAAGTAAATATTTCAAATGAAAGTAGGAATGGAGGGAAAAAAAAGTTTTCTTCCTCCATCCAGAGTGTGTTTAGCAGAGTTCAAAGTGGTCCGGAAGGTGTGCTTGCTCCCTTTCTAGTAGAGGCTACACTATCTGTAGTTGTTTACCCGAGTGCGTGTAGTAGAATATCCCGCTGACTTTGAATCTTAGCCAACTTGAACAAAGTAATATTTGCGTGAGTTTCTTTCATGCCTTCCATGATTTTGTAATCTAGAATGGGTAGACTCACCGAGATGTACAGGGTGAGATTGGTATTCGTGTTGTCTGGCAGAGTGTTCTGTAGTTTGCTGCTCATGGACATACTCTTGTCCACCACTCTCTTCCCGGGATTACTTTGTGTTTTCTGATTTTGGATGGTTGGTGGATCAACCTTCCTCGATAGTCTGAGCCTTTGTTGTATTTCCCCAACTGTGGTAGGAGACCCTTGACTTTTGAGATTGTAATGACCATTTTTTTTTGGGTTGCTTCTTGGTGTTTGTCTTCTACACTACTTGCGAGCATGGATACATGTTAATCATCTGTGTCTCCAAAATTTCCCTGCACACTGCTCATTATGTTTGGCATGTCATCACATAATGAGCCTGCAACTGGTTTCCAGTCTAAACAAGACCCTTCTGGTGCTTATCTTAATGAAATGATAAAAATCTATTGTTCGCACACTATTTGACCTGGAACACTGAGTTAGAGATATGCATAGTTTTAGTGGGGAAGCGATTGCTACCTGATGGCATGCTTCCTTCTCTTTGTCTTGGTGGACGGTTGCTCACATATGTATCAATTGTTCGTTGTTTGAGCTCATATAGTTATGTTTTCAAGTTCTTGACAAGACGAGTAAGGGTTTCAATATCACTTGTTTCTTTGTCTTTACCCTTACTTGTTGCAGCCTGGGTCTTCCTACTGGCATCTCTAGAGATCTTCATTGGTTCATCATCCTTGATGACTCCAATTGCATGCAACTCCTTCTCTACAAAAATTTCCTCTATGCAATTTTCTAATAATGTTGGTTTTGCACCTTGCTTAACGAACTACGTAATGCTGGTTGGTAGTGTGGACATGTAATAGTTGAAAGTGATGGGTCATGAGGCTTCATGTCCACTACAAACTTATTCAATATGTGGAAAAACCTCTAATTGAAATATTTTACCTCCTCTTTCCCCTCCATCTTCAAGCATCCCAACTCTTTGAGAAACATGGCTGGGATCTTGTCATTAACAAACTTTTCCAAAAACATGTGTTTGAATGTATCGTAGTTATGGATGGAATTGAAAGGAAGGCTGTGATACCATACTACTGCGCGACCATCCAAGGTACATAGAAATAATCTACATGCATAATCATCGTACCATACCTCGAGCATCTGCGGTTGTAGGTAGAAATTGTCCAAGTGACCTTATGCCTTCACTGTGCCATCAGGGTCAAACTTTGTGAGCATTCTCTCCGACCGCTTTGGCATCTTGTGCAAAGCACCTAGGAGAGCCAATGGTCCCTGAGTCATCCATTCTAAGTTTTGTTCATCCATGTCTTATTCTTCTTTGTCCTCCTCCTATTCTTTAGAATCTAACAATTCTAGCTCTGAGTTTGTTGGTTCGTCTCTACACCCACCTCCTCCACTGCCTTCCCTTGTGCTTCTTGTACTAGAATTTGAGCCGAAGATCATGACAATGTCTTCTTACCCCTGTTGGAAGACTAGAGGCTCCTCTCCATTCTCAACAGCTTCTGCCAAAACTTCAAGTGTGGAAAGAATTGCTTCTTCCACGGATGATATAACAACTCTTGTAGGACTATTATTTGGCTTTCATGATGCGTATGGAAGATGTTTTATTCTTGGGATCAGTCCTACTACTTTCGCGAACTGACAGGTGATGGGATGGATGAAGTGGAGGTGTTGATACAAAATTTTTGTGCTCACGTTTGGGAGGTTAGGAGTAACCAACTTCAGAGTCGTGCATAGGTGAGAGGGAGTGCAAGTCACTGCCTTGACCAGATGAATGATGAGTGGGGGTTAGAAGAAATTCAGCCATAAACAATTGGTGGCCCTCCTTCTAGTGCTGGAAATTTATGATGGTGCTAGACCCGCCAACATTTAGGGGATGACCCCGGTATGAAGTCCCAACTAGACCTCACACCATTTGGTGTAGGAGTCCCATCTAGTACGATGGCCCAATTTCCATTATCTTAAAGGTTTTCCTTAGCTCCTTCTTCTCATTACATGAGAGTGATTTGCTTTGTCTTCAAATAGAGAGGTTTGCATGCCTGGTGAGTGCTAGTGTTACTTGTTTCAAGGTTATTTCACTGCAGAGGGAGAGGGTGGAAGTGAGTCTCCACTCGAATGGAAAGAGTCCCAACTTTGTCAAAGACCACAACACATGACATGTGCAGCTTCCAGTGAAGTAGTCCGCACGGATGCGGAAGTCAAAAACACACAAGAAGGGATAACACGTACAACGCTCAACAAAGTAATCCACACGAGTGCAAAGGTCATTATAACACGTTTATGGGAAATGTTGTGTCTGATGTCCGGTGAGGCAACCCACATGGACAAGACAATGTTAACAAATTATACAACAAATTTTGATCCAGGTGGATATTGGTGGCCACCAGCCTATTCCAATTGGACCCCTAACACTGTCTCTTTCAGTTTTTCAATTTCCTTAATTGAAGCAAAATTTACTATTTTTTGCAGTTTTTTGGGTCCTCAACTTTTGGAGTCGTTTTGAGTCGCTAAATGACATTTTTAGGGAAAAAGGAGAGACCATAATTTTAGCAAACACACTCGACTGTTTTCTTTTCGACTTCTCTTCGATATCTTTGAAATGAGGTATTATGATGGCCAAACAAAGATCATATGCCAAAGTTATGACCTCAAGAAGTTGATGTACCAATTTACCCGAATGGGGCCCATAGTTTTGGTGCTCCATCTCCTAGGGTTAGGTTTTTGGATGTTTAGGGTTTTTCATTGTTTCTCAATAATAAATAGGCCTTTGAGCCTCATTGTAACAAAGTTCAGAGGCATGTAGTTGCCTCATCTCTTCTCATAGATATGCTACCATTGCCCTAGATATCTTATTTTCATTTTGTTTGTAAGCATAGTTCAGTATTTTTCTAATAATGAAATGAAGTGTTTTTCTGCTGCATCTCTATAGTTATGATTATATTTGTAAGTTGTTTCATTCCTGTTTAAGTTCGAATCACATTTTCATAAACATATGTATTAGAACAACTGAATAGTTCAATTTTTTTAACACAGGTTAAAGCAACATGCATTACAAGTCTTTAAAGATTAGTCTTACAAACAATTACAATACATGTGTGAAAATGTGCTAGCCTGTTATCAGGCTTCTGAATTAAGCAAAATTTCCAAGATACATCAATACACCATACATTATTAACCCCAATAGCAGGGCATTGGAGCCACTGCTCGCTCCTCAAAGAAAAGACTACATACTCTCAAGGCTATGTGGGAGGAGCCAAGGTGAAAATTCCTTTGCATCTAAAAATGAGGGTTATTTATAGCCAAGGGTAAAATTGGCCCTTGTGACTATTCGACTTCCCTCATGACTATTTGACTTATTTGACTCTTCAACTTTACATGAATATTCATATTACATGTGGGTCTCTTGGACTTCCATGTTACATTACATTGATTTACAACAATATGGCCCACAGTAGTGATGTGGCCGAGATGACTCATGACACAACTCGACACAAAAATGATGGTATGTTCATGTTGCTACTGGTGTCCATGTCGAACTGCTGTGTTGTTGATTGATGGAAGTGATCTTGGTGTATCATAGCTTCACCTTCGCATGGCAAGATGTGTGGAGTCTTCGATGGTCTTAGTCTTCCCTTGATGTCGCATGTGCACATCCCTCCTTCGCTTTTAGTTTGGCATGCTTCACATGTTCGTCCGTTCGCGGAAAAATATCCTCGCAAGCATTCTTCATTTTCCTGTTCATGACCAAATCTCCTTGCATGTGCTCTCCTTATTCATCCCATTCATTGTATCATCATGTCTTATCCACGTACTTGTATCTGCATTCACTCATGATGAGACAAAATCAAATCCATAAATATCCTAGTCCACCATGATGCATTGTCATTCTCATTTGGATGCAGGTGACCGAGAGAGAGGAAAAGGCTATGAAACTGTCCAAGGAAGACTTCAATTTGGGATGCGGGCTCTGGGAACTACCGGTGAAAATTGCCAAACTACACTGGGAGTCTGAGATGGACAATATGGATCAGCATTGACTATTTGTGGGATCTGGCTCGGCTGGAGGGAAGATCTGCACAATTTCCTCAAGGAAGGAGTGCAGGTAGCAGAGGGGGTTGGCAAAAAAAACTGTGCCATTCCTCTGGGGAGCTGGCAGCAAGCTGCAGGAGGCTTGAATAGAAAAAATGCACAATTTTTTTAGGGAGATGGTAGTGGGCTATGAGAGTGCTATTGGAAAAAACTATGCAATTTCTGGGAGGCTGGCCTGCTGTACATACTTGCACAGTTTATGAGTTGAGCGGGATGCTGGGCAGCTAGGGGAATAGTCATGAAATCTACGCAGTTATCCAGGTGAGTAGCAGGCTAGTTGACTAGCTGGAAAAAATGTGCAATTTTCTAGGGAGACAGTGACAAATAGTGGGTGTATGTCCAACATGTCTGTGTAGTTTCTTTAGCCAACGGAGTGGGCATGCTTGGTAGTTTTTGCGCAACTTTTTGGAGGAGTGAGGCCCAGGTTCACTACTCGGTCAAACTCTCTAGTTGACCAACTGGAGGCTTCGTTGATTAGTTGATGTGCTTGTGGGAAGCATAGATTGAATGGGTTGCTGGGAAACTTCTACGTTATTCTAAGTGACAGCCAGTCGAGTCAATTCTAGGGTTGCGTAATGTAGTCTACCTGGGAGGTAGCCACAAGATCTGTGCAATTCTAGGTAGCAGTACATAATCATTGAGAGCTAAAATTGTGCAATGCAACTCAGCAAATGTCTGGTTGTTGGAGGTTAGTCCTGTCGACAGAGTTTAAACAAAATGAATAAGTGTTTGAATGAGTGACTTCATACATGCATGACCTTGTGAACACACACTCAACATGACCTGACACCAAGACAACTCGACAACATACACTTAGTGTGACTGACTGACAGTGTGAGCGACAAGTGCGACACTTGTGATAAATCATTGAACGATCGTGATGACACTTTCACGATAGTGCATTCTACTTTGTGTGTGAGTGCAACGGATGTTTACATAGAGAATACAATGTGTACACATGAAGCGGGACCTTGTGCATGGCCAGAACATAACTGCAAGCATGACATTGTGACCAACATGCAGAACGATGTTCGATGAAGGATCAAGTGAGGAGGGTGTAAAGACTCAACATGGGCTCACGGGATGAGCCCAAGTGCTTGCAAACATCAAGGAAAAACCCAAGAAATGATCCAAATTTGAATCCAGGCCAAAATTTTGGAGGGTTTTGTAGCCGCTACAAGAGGTGCATAGTGAGTCACACTTCAATGATCAACCAATTAAATAGTCAATTAGATCATAATAAATGATGCATTCAGAGAATTCAATATACCCAATTGATATTGGATTTCAATGGAAATGTACTATCAGTTGTAAACTATTCCAAATTGTATAGGTGGTGCATGTAGTCACAGATTGGCCTAAAGGAATTGCACAATCCAGATTGAGGAACTTCCTAATTAATAGGGGCATAATTCCTCAAGGAATAGTGCAAGGAAATAGGAACTTGGAAAACTAAGAAATTAGTTAAGTGTTGGCTAGAGTTAGTCTGTGAGGTAGTGAGATAGACTGTACTAGTGCAGAAGTTGCTTAGGCTTGACCAAGCATTGTATTTCTTCTCTATTATTTGATTAATGCAATACAAATAATAAGGGGTTTTGAGCAGTTGCTTTTCTCTAGATAAATATTTGTGTATGTGTATTGAATCATGTCGTATGTTTATGATTTACTTTCTCGATCATGAATTTATTTTCCTAGATGAGTAGAGTAGATTTGAGTCTTACGTTTTAGCAAATTACATGCGTAATTTGAATCTACATATAATTTCTACATGGTATCAAAGCAGGATTCAAATTAGAATAGAGAATTCAAACTTGTCATTGCAGGAGGATTGAATTTGTAGGATCAATTCTTCAGAGCTAGCAGAATTATGTTCTATGGTAGAAGGCTTGAGTATACCATTGAGGGTAGCTCAAAATTTGTTTCTTGGAAAGACCGCATGGAGGTGGTACTCGAGGAAAATGGGTTAAAGGAATTTATCGAGCATGAAATTCCAAAACCAAAATCATTTGATCTCAAGGATCTAGAAGAATGGATAAATTTTGTAGTCAAGGAAAGGATAATCATATTAGAGGGTGCGAAGGATCACATTGTTTCCAATCTCCATGGGAAAGAAACCTCATATGCAATGTGGCAAGCACTAATAGATTTGTTCCAAAACAACAATGACCAGAGGAAATTGGTGCTCAAATATAAGCTTCGAAATATCAAGATGCAGAAGACCATATCTATTCATGTGTACCTAATTAGGTTCACACAATGTCATGATGGAATTGGAGGATTTTGGCTTACTGTTGTGGAGGATGATCTTATGAGCCTAGTCCTTCTAGGTTGTCCCAAGAGCTTGAACAACTAGTAGGATTGAGTAAATGGGAGGTAGAATCTACCAAATTGGGAATGTCTTTGGTCAGATTTGGTACAGGAGGAGATACGGAGAAATACTACATAAGAGACCTCATCCAAGAATGAGGATGAGCATAAATGTGCCTTGGCTATAAAGGTAAAGAAAGGGAAAGAAAATAAATCCCAATCCAAAGCAGAATCTAGCCAAGGGGGAAAGAAGGAAGACTTGTCCAAAAGCAAGTAATTTCACTATCATGAAATACTACACTATGTCATTAAGTGTCTGCACATGAAGGAAAGCAATAAGCCCTCAGGAGGAGTGGCAGGTGAATTGTTGTCTTTGGAGTTCGAGCTTGATTTCACCCTCATCACATGCATGGTGAGCACGGTGATGGGTAGTGTGTGGCGCTTGGACAATTGTACCTCATTCCATATGATAGGCAATGAAGAATTTTTTAGTGACTCGGAGGAGAAAGATATCTAGATGCACATTGAGATGGGAGATGATGGGAGGTATAACATGACCAATATCAGTACAATTACTTTTTAGAGGGAGTTTGGCTCCCCTCTCAAACTCAACAATGTCATGTATGTTCCGGTTCTAAAGAAGAATCTTGTTTCAATTGCTATGTTTGAAGACCATGGCTATGATGTGATCTTCATCAAAGGGAAAACATTCCTAAGAGACATAACAATGGGACAAGTGAATCAGATTGGGGTTCACATGAACAACTTGTACAAATTAGATGTGGAAGATTGTGCAACATTGAGCACGAAATAAGAGAAGGTGTAGAGACGAAACATCGATGAATTATGGCATAGAAGAATTGTCATTTGCATCATGGTGATTTGAAGATCATAAAAAATATTTCTATAGGCCTCCCCAAAGAAGAACTAGAGCAACAAGATATATGAAAAGGGTGTACATTGGGGAAGTACACAAAAGCCACCTTTAATGATCTGGATAGTAAAGTGCAAGGAGTCCTTGAAAGGATTCACTATGATGTGTGTGGACCTTTCTTGACAACCTCCACTACCAAGAACATGTATTATGTAATATTTGTAGATGATTTCTCATGGAAATGTTGGATCTTCTTCATGTAGAAGAAAGACTAGAAAGTATCCAAGTTTTCTTGAATTTAAAGAACTTGTTGAGAAAGAAACCGACAAGAAAGTGAAGGCTCTCAGGAGTGATAATGGTGGCGAGTATGTGTCGAATGAGTTTAAAAATCTGTGAAAATGAAACAATTCAATGGGAGTTGATAACACCCCACAACCCATAACATAATCAGGTGGCTGAAAGGAAGAACAAAAGTATTGTGGGAGAAACAAGGGCGATGTTTCATGACCATGGCGTACCACCTCACTTGTGGGTTGAAGCATGCAACGAAATTGTCTATTTTCAGAACAAGAGTCCTCATGA
>APFE031630440.1:0-43865 GCA_000404065.3 Pinus taeda | reverse complement strand
AACTAGAAATCAGCTAGGAAAACAGAGTAAAGGCAGCAATTATGAATATGACAACTGAAAATACTATTAGAGATAAAGCAAATACACAAAGACACACAATCCCGGGCTAACACCTGCAGAAAACAGTCCTGATCAGTTTAAAGTAAATGCTGGAAATGAAATGACAGCGAAAGTAAATCAAATCTGTACATGTGTTAAAGAAAAGGAAAATTGCTGAATTCAAAAGAAGGAAATGGCAAGAACATAAAGGTAAATTACTGTACAAAGGTTATTATGAACTGGGGCCCTCCATCCACAAAGCCCAAAGAAAGATCAGCTACGTAAAGGAGTCAAAACAGCAGTCTTCTATTAATTCATAATGCAGAAATTACAGTCAAAAAAATGTTGAAACAGCAGCTTCAAAACAGAGTTTTTGTGCTCACTAAAAGCGTAGCAATTACATAAACAAAACAACTAAAAACTAATCCTCAAGCGTGCGCAGACGCTGGATTTTATAAGCGTATGAACAACTGCCTACTGCGTAAAACATGAAACTGGAAATTAATTGACAACATGCTAATTAAATGGTTCAGCAACACGTCAATAGGTCCGTGGGTGATCTGGAAGGTACGGTCGTCATGGAGGTTGAATCCAAAGTTGGATCCTGTCTCCCATGACCTGTGTAGAGTGGAGGAGTTGCCATCTGGAGTGACGTGACCTTTCAGCTCACGCAGCACCGTTTGAGCTGGCTTTGTTGACCGAAGTTGGATCCTCGTTGACCGGAGGTATGCGTGGTGTTGCTGACCAAACCAATAGCACAGGAACCTTCAACACCTTCATTCCCACGTGCCCATGTGATTCGTTTTTCAAAATGACACGTGGAACATGGAGATCAATGAAAAGGCTGCGTAATTGCTGAATGGCTGCGGAATTGCCAGACAGCTGCGGAAACTTTGTGCATATGTCAAAATCTAGACAAACAGTCAAACATTTAGCAAATTCAACCAATCATGCTTAAAGACATCAAATGTAATGATCTGGGTAAGTTTATGAGGAAAATAGGGCAAAAGAGAGGGATAAGTGAGGAAAAGCTGTAGGTAATGATGGATAATTAGGTGCAAGTTAGAGGCTCTACATGGACCCCATTGGTTGGTGGATCATTAGGGTGAGGTGGTGCAATGTTTATGGGTTGAACATCCATTACTGCAGGAGTATCAACGAGATCATCAATATCAGACTTTGAGTCAAACACTGCATACTTTTCCACCCGCCGCAGTTGAATGAGGATATCATCCAAACAGTAATGAATACTCCTGAGGAGTTGTTTAGTGTCTTCCTGATTTGCAAAAAGTTTATAAATGTCCACCTGATTATCATGGAGTACTAGGCGCAATAAGGTGTCCGAATACTATAACTTGCAACAGAGTGTAAAATATGCAATCTTCTTCGTCAAAATTTCCCAAGGTCAGGAATACATTTGAGAAGTTGATTACCCACCTTATAATCAAAGAAATAATCTTTATCACTAAATTCCCGCAATTTAAGGTGTCGAATCTCTCTTCCAACCTCTGGAGGAATCGAGTCAAACATGTTTCTATTGAGTTCTATCCAAAGAGACGTCTAGATTAGTAGTAGCACCTCCCTATTGGCTTGACATTCTTTGGCAATGTGGCATAGTAAGACGAGAATACACTAGAATTACACATTGTTGATTGAGCTCAATATCTAGAAATAGGCACCCACAACAATAAGTTATGGGGCTACTAACAATGAAAGTGTCGTCCCCAAAACCCAAAAAACCCAGTACTAAGTGACACTCATAATGATTAAAACCTTTGTAATACGCAAACCCAATCATGGCTTTAACCTCATAAAGAAAAATTAAGGATATAAAAATGTACACCCAATACCTTAAACAAAATTTCTTGCATAAAGACCAAATATTGTTACTAGATTGGACAAAAGGAATTTGGTTGCAACAACTTAACTCAAACACATAATAGATGTGATACAAAGGTGGAGAATTTAGCACTCCCAGCGAAACTTTGCTAACAGAAACCAACATTACACAATGTACTGACCAAACATGAAACATGTGAAGCCATACAATCCGCCATTGTCACACCCTAGATACCTCATTTGAGCATATGAAACCATGGTGAACAAGACTGCTAAAACGAGATTGAAATTTCTCCTGATACCATACCCCACATACTAAAACCAAATAATTAAAAGATATACATGGAAAGACCAGGCCTTGGAGCGTCGCTGAAGGAAGCACGACCACCAACTCAAATACAGGCCCTAAGGTTGCACTATGTAGGAATATGATGAAGAATATTGACATTTATCAAGACTTTGAACGTCCTTAAACCATAGCTTACTAAAAACCCCAATTCCCTCCTTCAGGTGAGTGTATATGAGGTTGCCAAGAGATGGTGTCGAACTCACCTAGTACACCGTACCAAACATCATATGACAAGCCACAACCCAAACACCATAGCACCTTTCTATCACTATGAAGAACCTAATGTACTCTCGCCAACCTGTGAATAAACCAACCCTTATATAACAACCAAACGAGGATAAGTTCCATAAAAGAAGGATATTCGTAATACTCCATTGAAGGATGAAAACAAGAAATGTGTTAGCTGTGGCACACTTGTTAAGGAGGACATTCCTTTTGTGTTGCAAGTCACCATTAAAGAGATGAGAGTGCACATCCTTCCCTCCCATAATGGAATGCATCAAAGCCATTATGGAAATCCTGTGTAATGCCAAATGAAGCATACTAGTGATGATAAGAAAATCCAACAACTTGTAATGTTCGTCATTCATAACCCTCCTAGTTTGATGAGAAGAAAATATTGATATGCTTTACTCACACTATAGTGCCTCCACATATGTCATTCATACTGACAATTGTTGTTTGGAGCACACATTCCAATATGAAAATAATTATGGGTCGATTCCCACCCCATAATACATTTTAAAAGCGATTTTTAATAATTGATTTTTATTCATTTCATTAAAAAAACATTATAAACTCATATTCATAGGCAATACAATTTAGTTATTTATTTTATTTTATTTTTGTTTATTTTAAGCTTTTCTTTTTAAACAATATAAAAATTTCTAAACTAATCATTTTCCAAATAACATGGAAAAATTATAATGATTTATTATGTTTTGCATTTAGCATATGGGCTAAATGCAAGACTAATAAGTTACCCTTAAGTTGGGAAAAATATAAATATAGCATATACAAATCATTATACTATAAAATAAAAATAGTAGTATGATTATTCATTTTACTTTCCATATATACATGTGTCTATATCTGCTAATAAAAAATATTGAATAAATACATACATGCATGCATGCATGCATACATACATATATGCTTAGTATCAGTCAATTAAATGCAGGTTGGTTGGTTGGGAGAAATGTTGTTATCCTTTCCATCCATGTTCAATTCCTACATGTGACATGTTGAGTTCATAATGAGTATATCCTTGTACTAGCTTCAAGCATTGTTGTGTGATAGTCTCTCAAGAACCACAACATGATATTCCTCATATTAATTCATGGTGAACCATCAATTTCACTTCAATTGATATGAGAGTGATTATTCTACTAACCTATGACCAAATTTTATTTTGTTAGTAGCAATAATAGATTAGTGGTTCATCCCTCAAAGAATTAATGGACAAAAAAATCACTTCATAAATATACGATACAACATATACCCCATTTAAAAGGAGGAAAAAAAGGAGGAAAAAAAAAAGTGTATCAAGTCAAGCAAAGGTTCCATAATTAGCATAAGTGAAGTAAACCGCCATGTACATGGTAAAAAGAGTAATTATAGAGGGACATTTTCCAAAGTGATTTTAAATTTCACATGAAGAAGTATCAACATTTTAAATAAAAATGTTTATATTTGTATGGGGAATAAAAACAAAATAGAAAGAGAGGGAAATAAAAACCTCTTTATAGGAAGGAATAAAAAATGAAATACAAATTAAGAAAAAAGAAAGTATTAAGTGAAACAAAGGTTCCATACTTGGCATAAATAAAGTAATATGCCATGTACATGGTAAAAAGGGTAATTATAGAGGGAAATTTTCCAAAGTGCTTTTAAGTTGCACATGAAGAAGTATCAACATTTACCATAAGAGTGTTTATGTGTTCATGGAAAAAGAGAAAGAGAGAGAAATATAAGCCTCTTTACATGGAGGAATAAAAAATGAAATACAAATTTCTCTTTATGTAGAGGATAGGTTTTATAAATCGTAATAAAAAGTGAATAACTTGAAAATATTGGTAAATTTGGGTAAGAGTATTAAAATAACAAAGAAGGTGGAAATATTAAAGGTTATAATTTATTTCTTATTTAAGTATATAAAGGGTGATATTATTTGTATTCTTATGATATATTCCTAAAAAGGTCAAATATATTATCAAGCATATATTCCAAGGTTCACTTCAAGGGTTATAAATTTACAAACATATTGTACTATTCCAAAGTTTAATTAAAGGGTTATGAAATTAAGCCTTTAGTTTCAATTAAGGAAAAGAGAAATATGGTTTGAAGTTAAAAGATAATATATCAAGGTGTTAAACACATACATGGCAGAGGCAAGATATGAATGATAAGTATTGAATTACATATCTTATTCACAATGATACATATTTACAATACATAGGAGTGACCCTTGGTTTCATATTCCAAGTGGTACCTTGGAATCCCTTTGACTATTTTGCTTCCACACCAACCCTTAGAGTATTAGGTCTCCAACATTCCCCCCCTTAATCCAAAGGGGTATGTATGAGTCCAAGAAGAAAGTTGTAATACAAAAGGTGCCAAAATGCATGGAAACACTAGGCCAAATGTTCTCTCTGAACGCTTAGTGTATTTCCCAGAACTCTTCCAAGTCTAGCATGAAGTTAAGGTCTTCTGCTAGAGGAAGTGCTCCTGATGTTTTGAAGAGGGAAACCTTCAACCTTCAAAGGGAGGTATTGCCCCACATAAAAAGGGAGAACCTCAACCTGAAAAGGGAGGTCTCAACCTGTGATGGTTCAAGGATGACCATCAACTCTAGAATTCTTAATGCAATTCCTAGAACTCTTCCAAAACTAGCAAGAAGCTGAAGTCTTTTTCTAGAGGAAGTGTCCCCAATTCTTTGAAGAGATGTCGCAACCCTGCATAAATGGTTTAAGGCTGATCATTAACCAAAGGCATGCTCAGGGGCATGTTTGTCTCTAGCTACAACTCTGAATTTTGTTTAGCAGTTTGTGGCTCAGGCTTGCTTGATGTGGCTTTGAAGCTTGTAGATGACCATCACTTCACCCTGTATCAAATACAAGGTGAGATGATGGAGAAAACTCAACTTCAAGACTTTTCAATATTCGAGAACAAATCTTGTTGTATGAGCGAAATATATTCTTGGATTTTGAAGCTCATTGCCAAGAAGTGATCCATCCAAGATGAATTTTTGTTCTTGCAGGAGGTTTGTTTGTGAAGCATCTGTGTGAAGAATGGGTATGTTGACCACAATGCTTGCATGGATGAATATAAAAACAATAATCTCTCACATGGCCAACCATTTCACAATGTTGACATTTCACAATCTGTCGTTGTAGAGGAGGAGGAACAGGTGAAAATGAACCGTTATGAAGAAATCCAACACTTTGAAATTGAATGGGCTTGGAATAGTCTGGAATGTGAAAGGAAACCTCCTTATCATATCCAAGACTTGTTTTGTGCTTGTTATGGACAAGCTATTCCCAAGGTCTGATGATTGGCTTGGGAAGTGTATGTTGAATTTCTACTTCTGTATTCAAATATGCTCTTGTACTGGGCTCAATGATCTGAACAATTTTTAGTTGTTGTTTACAGTCAACTTCAGACTAAAACATGGGATTATTTGGAACAAAAACAAGTTTAGAATCATGACTAGGTTGTTGTAGATCCTCTTTCTGTAGCAGAGATTCAAGCTACAAAAAATCAATTTTGTCATGTGCATTTTGCAGACAAGTCTGGGTTTCTAAGAGAGCCTCTTTGTTGATTCAGATGGTGTCATTAGCAATAGATTGTATCAAAGTTTTCAAGAACTTTAATACTTCATAAATTTGAGTCATTTTTGAGACAAATCAAACTTAAAGTTAAAGTGTGTCAATTTCTATTGAAAATACACCAACAATAAGAGAATTAATTAGTTTCTATTGTATTTATGAATCAAATCTCTCTTCTCTACGCTAATAAAAGGCATTCCAACGAATCTGCCAAAATGGTCCGTAAACCCCAACTGAAAAAAAAAATTCCCAACTAAATTAGAGAGAATCTAGGTGGAAATCACCAAATTTTACAGTCTTAAAGCGATGAAGAGAGAAGAAATGCAAGTAGTCGATGATTAATTTCGCAGCAGTTGCCTCGTATCTGGAAGATCGAGGAAACAAAAGGGCCAACGAAAGCGCTTTTAATAACTAATGGACATCAACTCTTTATAGCTGGAAGTTTGGAAATCTTAACGAGTCAACATCATCGACCAAGATAATTCTATATTTGGAAAGAGAACATCACCATTTATGAAGTCGCCATCTGTTACAATACAAAGCTTGTATGAAGGAAGAAGGGTTGCTTCCTCCCCCCGTAAGGATCATACATGGGATTGTCCTAGAAATATGTCTTCCTGATTCACCTTGGAAGTCTTCTCCCTAGCAATCACTTGCAAGAGATAGGTCACCTTATCTTTTAAGGGTTAAGTCACCTTCACCTGTTAAATGTATCTCCACTTCCTAGAGCAAACAAATATCTTCTTCTCCTATAAACCTGCTGGAATGTCCCACTAGGCATGCCAGAAGAATGGTATGAGAGGCTTGAGGCGTTAAGTCTCAGTAGTACTTTGATCCTCAGTATTGGTTCAAGCTCTCACAATGCCGACTTTGCCTTGCTCTCCCTCGACTCTGGTTATTATAGAATGGGCCAATACATCTCACTGCTCTTCACGACCATTTACTTCTTGGAGTTATGTAGCACTGCCAAAATCAAAGTGTGAGCAGACAATTGGTTTTTCTGCTACTTCAAACTAAAAGATAAAGAAAACGATACCTTAGCAATGATTTAATCTCTGAAGGTGACGAGGAGATCAACTATAAGAAACAAAGTCAGAGTGCTTCCATAAAAGCTTTTGAAGGCTATGAGCAGATTAATTCCAAAACAGGTAGTCAAAATGTTTCGGAAAAATCTTGTTTTCAAGGTGACGAGCTAATAAACTCTGCAGTGCCAAATTTTGAAACAAAAACTAGGATCTGGTTTCAACATTGCTGGTCTTGAAAATCTAGCGAGTACTCAAAGGGGGTACTCAGTTTCAAATAGTGGCAATGATTTAATATCTCGGGGGTGAAATCACCACATCCAATGGTGGAGTGAAAAACATGGCCCATGACATCCATGAGTGGTCTTTGTGCACCACGCTCCTGTGCTCAATGCTGTGGTATTTCCCATTGCTCAATATCTCGTGTTGATCACGATATTGACAACCAAGGCACCGGGAACGAATTGGACATCAATCCAGGCTCCATATTTGTGAATATGTAACCCTGGGATTTGGTCATGAAGGCGAATTATGGTAGCGACAAGATCATAATGGGGTGCCACTCCCACAACCAGATCCGATTGAGGACACGGTGGAGAGTAATTGTTAATGGTGGATAGTAATTTTTCTTAGGAATTGGTGGGAGAGCAACGTGCCATTCGAAGGATAATCCTACGTAGAAGGCTGCGTTCAACGCACAGAGAATTGCACAAAACGTAGGTGACAAAATGGAATACTATGGCAATGTTGAACATCCATTCAAAAAAAATCAGGAATATGAAAGAAATGGTCAGATAACGGGAGGTAATTATGCCATGGCGTAGGTATATAGCTGATAAAACGTATATAATATTATGAATGGCTAAAACACATGTAATAAAAACTTGCAGGCATATTAAATTTTTTATGTCATGTGGCGTAGCAGAGATACAGAGGCGGTATGGGAGTAGTGGTATTACCAATTCTGCTGCATATCGAGAATGCCAATAGAGATAGACATGCTCAACGCATCTAGAGAAATCCGTAACCAACAATCACAAAACGCATTTCGAGATGCCCGCTCGCTCAGAAACACTCTTCAGACGCTCTTCCAAATATGCATAGAGGGGCCACAAAACAAGTGGCTCAAATATGAGGAGGGCAAGAGATCAGCTGCTCCGATACCATGTTAAACACATACATGGCAGAGGAAAAATATGAATGATGAGCATAGAATTGCATGTCTTATTCATAATGATACACATTTATAATACATAGGAGTGACCCTTGGTTTCATATTGTAAGTAGTCCCTTGGACTCCCTTTAGCTATTCAGCTTCCACACCAACCCTTAGAGGATTAGGTGTCCAACACAAATAAATATATTTAATACTCAAATATATCAAACACTATTTAGAAAAAATGAACATAACTTATAAGGCTTGGGTCCATGACCATCGTAACTAAATTGGAGAACTCATTACATTACTTGAAATCACCCAAACGAAAATAGTGGAGTTGAAGAGGGCATACAAATAAGAAGAAATTATTCCTTGCACCTTCCTTGTCACTTTAGGGCTATTCATTGTCATATGTCCTTAATCGATAGAGAAAAAAGAATTTCAATAATTGAACAAATTTATTAGAGCCTCCATGTTATTAGCATAAGCAATCGGATAAAGACATACATTTTTCCAACAAAGTGAAATGGATATTTCATTTAATTCTAAAAGATTAAAAAGTATGACTTTGAAGCAAATAAATTATACAAACAAAACAAATCCCTCATAAATGAGGTACATACCCTACAATGTAAATTAGGAGAGAGGGTAAACAAGACAAACAAATTAAAAGTAAAAAATTTAGCATTAGTGAAAAAAAATGTGACTTACAAGTGAAGGATCACATGTTGATTCATTAAGAAATTACACTCCAATGTGAGGAGGAGTCACCATAACAAAGTTATGACAATTTAGAAGGAGAAGCTAGAGATTTGAACAAATTTCTTATCAACAAAGATGTAAATATTTGTGCAAACCCAAAGGAAACTAAAGTGCCAAGATATATAAGTTCATGAATTTCAACAACAATAAAAGAGTTGAAAAAACAAAATAACAACATAAAAAATGCTTACAAAAGAGAGATTGGAGATACTATGAAAATTTTGTTGACCAAAGATGATGAAATGTCTTATTTGAGAAATTCATAAAATATAAATTAATTGATTTATGTTAACTTTATTTTTTATTAGGTTTCAATTTTAATGTTATAGAAAGATTGAAAATACAAGTTACTCTAGAAATGAAGACTATTCTTTATATAAAATATAAAAAATATTTCCCATAATTTAATTTAACAGTATTCCTCATGTTAAATTTAGTTTTCTTCCATTATCAAATAGATAAAGAGATTCCCGGATGCGGGTGTGTAGTACTAATTACGGTACGAAGGCGGCTTAGTGGGTTGGCACGTGGTTCATTCCCACCGCCATCTGGTCTCGCTTGCTGCCAGCCTTTATGCTCTCTGCCAACTCCTTCAATGCTATGTTAATGAAGCTCGTCCCTCCATACCAGCCTTCTTTTTCTTCTGTTATGGCGCTCCTCCAATTCCTCAATGCTCCTCCCCTGCGAATGTATTGCTCCCTAGTTGCCGCAGAGCCCTGCTCTCGGACCATACTAGGTAATTGCTGTGCTCAGGATTGCGGTGTTGATTCTCAGTCGAGATTTCATGCTTTCCAAAGTCCTTGCTGCAACTTTAAGTGTCGCTCGTCCTCTGTCATTCTCAGCACTCCTTTGCGTGTTGAAGCTCTGCCCCTTTTAGTCTCCACTGACCTGCACAGTTCTGCTGCCTGTTCAGCTTCTCCTATTCTTTTCAACATGCCTAAATTGCGCCAAGTAATGGGTTGCAAGAGGGGAAGCTCCCGTGGGTGAGTAATCCACCAGTCCTCCTCCTCTACCATGGACTCCTCGTCTTACTTCGCGGGCTTCGGCTCTGATCACTATCTCGCTACCAAGAGCGGTCATGGACGAGGTCGAGGGCAGCATGAATTAGCGTCGAGCTCTCACAACTCTCACTCTCACACTACTCATTTCAATTCCCCTGTACTCTCAGTAATCACTCTTTCACTGCTTCTGTCACCATTGAGCTACGCGAGGGTACGGTTGGTCTGGTGGCCGCAACTCTAGGAGTGACTATGAAGACAAGAGCGGAAGATTCTCCTAGCACTTCTTAGCTTTACATAAAGTAGAATAAGGTTCCAGGTGGTACTGCTACCTAGGAAATGCAAACTCAAGCTAGTCCGAGTGTCCCAACTAGTGGCGGTTCTTTAGGCAAAGAGGGCCATCCCTTTGAAGATGATGACCCCTTCAATTATGGGTGTCGTATCGTTGAAGAGTCACCTTCCACCACTCATTAAGCTTAAGCAGGGTTGCGTTCTTTGGTTTTTGCTTCCCCGTTGCTCAAAGTTAAGGGTACAATTGTTTTATGAATCAGATTACAACTTTAACCTGGGCAGCACTTCCCTGTTCATATGTATAAGTCCAAACAATCCGTTTTGGTCTGGGAATCACCTCTGGTCAGTCTACAGTTTTGACAATGTTGTATTCTGTTTCTATGCACTAGTCATGGTCTTGGTCCTAGAAGCTCTTCTAGTAAGTCATCAACAAGTCTTTTTGGTTAATTTTCAACTATGTAATGTGAGAATGCTGCCTCTTTGGGCTAGACTTCTCTAGGCCACTGCCTCTATGTAAAAATATTTTGTATCAATATAGGAGTAGACATATTCAGAAGAAAAAAAAATAGATATATTATATTATATCTATATTCTATATATATATATTATATATATAATTATTTGACTTCTCTCGTTTTAGATATGCTCATTATGAAATTTTCAATTAATTTTTGACTTTAAATGTGACAAAATTTTATCACTATAAAACTTCCTAATTTGTTTGTCTTCTGTCAGATTGTCTTTTATTATCGTGAATTCGCCAATAACCATATAGCCTCCCAATGGAAATCGTGATAGGAATATATATATAATATATATATTATATATTAATTATAATTAATTAAATATATATATATATATATATATGATATATAATATATATATTTATTTATTTATTTATTCCCATCCGCATGTGAGTTGGACTCTTGTAATGTAAATCTTTAGTTTTCATTAAGAACATGGGAACAAAGAAAATCCTTAAGAAAACCATCCACAATCATTATCTTAATAAACTCAAAAGGCTTCTAGCATATATAGTGCACTTGCACTTCACAAGTTTACCAACTTCGACCGATAATTTATGTAAAAAATTTAAGAACATTGAATTGACTAAACAATTTGGTGTTTCTCCCAGGGAATTGTAAATAGAAGTCTTGATTTATTTTAAAATATAAAAAAACATGATATGCATAGGGAAAGAGACTCTAGGCATAGATTTGTAGGTAGAGGAAAGAGCTTAATTCAAACAACATCAATTACTCCACCATGACCGCGTAGTGCCACACCACTCACACAAACTCGAATTCCATCCATAACAGGCCAACATAGACTTCTTGAGGCATTAAGATCCGAAATCCAACCTAAATATTCACCAACTTCATCAACAGAAGTCGTAATCAAAGAAGATCCCATATCCCCAACAACAGGAATAATTTTCCTATCTTCAATTGGAGAACAACTTCTAGATCAAGATGTGGAAGTTCCTATTGAAGAAGAGGAAGAAGAAACCTACTTCAAGCCATTGTTAGAAGAAAAAAAATAACTAGAGGAGATTGAAAACCCAATCTTAGAACCAGAATCAGAACCCTATATTAGTTCTAAAGAGTCTACAATGGCTGGAGAAGGGGAAGGATATGTACATAATTTGAATGGTGAACAACCTAGAATTGGAGGAGGAAGAGGAGATGGAAGACGAGGAAGAGGAGGTGGAAGAGATGGAGGAAGAGGAAGAGGAGAGAATATAAATCCAGAACCTTTTGGATTTCCAATCCTCGATGAAGATACAATTGTAACAATGAAAAATATCTCATCCTCTATCCTTCCAAACTTTCATGGATTAAGGAGAAAAGATCCTAAGACATTTCTCTTTGAAAGATCATATGATTATCTACATGATGCTCAAAAGTTGAAATTATTCCCTGCAACCCTTAAGGATGCAACATTAAAATGGTTTATGGGTTTAGGAATAAACTCCATAAGAACATGGGAACAAATGAAAACTGCATTCTTAGATAAATATAAGGATTATCGTATGCACCATAACATTAAAGATGAAGTCTCTAAAATGACACAAAAGGAAGATGAAAATCTTGAAGATTTTGTTGAAAGATTTGCTTACAATATAAAAAGGGAAAAAATGAATAATTTAAATGAGGAAACTTTGGAAGCTCTCTTATTAAAATCAACTAGAGATGAGTGGATTGATCTTCTCAATCAAACAGGTAAAGAAGACATTTCTCAGTTATCACTAGGAGAAATTTGTGAGTTGTGCATACATGTTTCAAGAGGCAAAGCAAGAACCAGGAAAAATCCAAGAGATCCTTTTCTATCAAGGATTAATAAATCTGTAGTTGGGACAGTAAGTAGAGCAGAATTAGGAAGTTTTATTGATAACTTTAAAACATATATTTTAGGGAGTCTTAGTGAAATAATTGACACCCTTAAAATACAAAACAAGAAAAAAATGAAAATGTTGCATTGTCCATTTTTTGTCCCAGGTGCAGAAAGAAGCATGCCTTGAGAGAATGTTCTCTTGATTTAAAAAGTATAGAAACTTGTGTTGTTTGTGTGGAAAATAATGATACAAAAGAATGTCCCTCAATACCAAGTATTAAAGTTGTTTATCAAGAAGAAGGAGTACCAAATTAGGTAGACCCTCTCTGTTTTATTGCTAAAAGACCTTGGTAGAATCCACAACCAAATACAACTCAAGGTTTTAATCCCCAACCATTTACACAATCTTCACAAAGTAATTAGAATGTCCCAATGCCTTGGCAATCTTGGCCACAACCTTGGTCACAAGTATAGAAAAATCATTATGGAAAATTCCCTCAATATCCTCAATATCCACAATTTCAACAATCATATCCTACTTTTCCTCCACAATATTATCCTTAGTCTGTTCAACAAACTCAACCTCACAATGTAAATCCACAACTTTCGTTACCATCTCCTCAAATACCAAACCAATTGCTTGCCCAACCACTTTCAAATCCAAATAATAATAGAAATTCACAACCTGTTTACAATATGGAAGGACAAAATTTTCAAACCTACATGATAACTCCACTAGATCTAAATAATGTTCAACTTAGATTTGGTAGAATATTAGAAAATAAACCCTCCTTAGTTGTTATTCAGGAAAGTGAAAAGGAAAAGGTCCTTGAAGAAGAAAATTCTCTTAATAATAAAAAAGAAGAAACTCAAAAACAAGTTATTCCAACACATCCAAATAACTCAACCCCTATTATGGAACAACCTTCAGTAGCTATTTCAAAACCATCCTTCCCTGAAAGATTGAAAATTAATGAATGAGTAGAGAAACAAATTTTATTTCCTAATTATGACATGTTAGAAGAACTAAAGAATGTTTGCATAAAGATTCCTTTGCTTCAAGCTATTAAGGAAATACCAATTTTCGCAAAAACAGTTAGGGACTTGAGCACAAAAAAACCTGGAAGAAAAAGAAAAGAAATCAAAAGAATCCAACTCATTGGAAAGATTGCAGATATCATGATGGGTAAAACAACAATTCAAAAATATCTTGATCTAGTAATTCCCATTGTGAAAACAAACCTCAATGATATAGATATCCCAAATACATTGATTGATCTAGGAGCATCCATAAATATCATGAGCAAACAAGCTATGAATCAACTAAAACTTTCTAATCTTCAATATACACCTACACTATTACAATTGGCAGATAGATCTATAATCAAACCTGATGGTGTATTAGAATACACATATGTATCCTTAGATTCTTGGGATTATCCTATTAATTTTAAGATTTTAACACCCAAGAGAAACTTAGGAGGACATCCATTGATTCTAGGAAGACCATGGCTAGCTACAGCCGATGCTTTCATAAGTTTTAGGTCTAGTGATATGTTTATTTCTGATGGAAGTAACAAAGAAATTCACACTATATCCACTAGAAAAAACAATAGTAGAGGTTGAAAATGAAGAATGGATAGATGATGACTTTGATATAAGACCAAACTTTCCTACTTCACAACTAGATGAAGAAGATCAAATTTTAAATTTAATAGAAAATAATGAATCTTCATCATATTGTGAATCTAGTCAAAGTTTTCAAGAACAATACAATATTGAATATTTATCATCTTGTCAAATATCCTTGCAGTCTATGGAAACATTTGGCAATTATACAATTGAAATATTTCCAGGAAAAACTTTGAATATCAATAATAATTTGGAAGAATTTCAAAAGAAAAAATTAATCAAAATGTTACAAGAACATTCATCCACTTATGCATGGGAATATAATGACATGAAAGGAATTGATCCTAATACTTGTAAACATCATATCTATATTGAAGAAAATGCCAAACCAGTTCAGTTCGACAACCTTAAAGAAGAATGAATCTAAAATTTAAGGGAGATTGTTAAGGAAGAACTATAAAAACTGTTGAATGTCAATTTCATCTATCCAATATCAGAGAGTCAGTGGGTTTCACCCTCAGTAATTGTTCGTAAAAAGAATGGAAAATGGAGAGTGTGTATTGACTGTAGAGAATTGAATAGATCCACTTTAAAAGATCACTTTCCACTTCCTTTCATAGATCAAGTCTTAGATACATTGGTAAGAAAGAAATATTTTTCTTTTTTAGATGGTTTTAGTGGGTATAACGAAATTCAAGTAGCCTCGGAAGACCAAGATAAAACCACTTTTACCCACCGATGGGGAACTTATGCTTACTGAGTACTTCCCTTTGGATTATGTAATTCTCCTGCAACATTCCAAAGAGCAGTATTAGGCATTTTTTCTGATCTAATTCATGATTGTGTGGAAGTATATATGGACGATTTTACAGTTTATGAAAATTCTTCTAAGGAAGCTCTTGAAAATTTAGAAAAAGTTCTCACTAGATGTAAAGAGGCAAATCTCTCATTAAGCCTTGAAAAATGTTTTATGATGTTTCTTGAGGGAATTGTTCTAGGACACCATATTTCAAGAAATGGAATTAGAGTGGACACAACTAAAGTAGAAGTTATTTCCAAATTATCAATTGCAACCTGTCAACGAGATGTTAGAAGTTTTCTTGGTTTCAATGGTTATTATAGAGTATTTATAGAAAACTTTACAAAAATTGCATCTTCACTTTTCAAGCTACTCACAAAAGAAATTCAATTGGAATTATGATTTCCAAAAGGCCTTTGAATCATTAAAAGAGAAAATATCTGAAGCACCCATTCTTGGAGGACCAAATTGGAAATTACCTTTTCATATCTCAACTGATGCTTCAGATACAAATTTAGGGGTTGTACTAGGACAAAAAGACTTAACTCCATATGCCATTTATTACATCGGTAAAAATTTGTCTCCTGCAGAGTTAAATTATACTGTCACAAAAAAAGAGTTTTTAGTTGTTGTTCATGCCATTAATAAATTCATACATTATATTACTGGCTATGAAACTTTTGTACATACTGATCATTTTGCAATTATATACGTAATGAATAAATCAATCACTAATGGTAGAATCACTAGATGGTTATTATTGTTTCAAGAGTTTAATATTACTATTATGGATCGACCTAGAAAACAAAACACAGTTGTTGAATTTTTATCAAGGATTCAAAATGATAATAATGATTTGCCTGTAGAAGATAACTTTCTCGATGAATATATTTTTGCAGTATCTACTAAATCTCCATGGTTTGCAGATTTTGCTAATTATTTGGCTACAGGAAAATTACCATCATAATTGTCTCCTCGAGAGAAAAAGAAGGTAATTCAAATTAGTGCATCTTATTCATGGATAAACGAAGAATTGTATAAAACAAGTCTAAATCTGATCATCCGAAGCTGTGTAAGATAAGATGAAGCACCAGAGATATTGAAAGCTTGTCATGATGAACCATGTGGAGGACACTTCGCTGACAAAAGAACTTCTTATTAAGTCCTTCTCATAGGATACTATTGGCCTTCCATTTTTAAGGATGGCAGAAAGTATGTTAATAGATGTGATAGTTGTCAAAGGATAGGGAAACATGTTCCTTCGGATGAGATGCCTCTACAACCTCAGGTAGTTATTGAACCTTTTGAAAAATGGGCTCTGGACTTAGTTGGTCCAATAAATCCACCTTTGAATAAAAAAAAAATACATTCTTGTTTGCAGTGATTATGTTACAGTATAGGTAGAAGTTAAAGCACTTCTTTCTACTATTGAAAATGATGTAGTTTCATTTCTTTTTGAGGATATTTTAGTCGTTTTGGTGTTCCAAGAGAAATTGTAATAGATCAAGGTACTCAATTTACATCCAAGTTGGTACAAAAGATAATGGAGTAATACAAAATCAAACATCGAAAATCTACTCCATATCATCCTCAAGCAAATGGACAGGTGGAGTCCACCAATAAAGTCATTGAAGCAATTCTCACTAAAATTGTGCACTTGCATAGAAGAGATTGGGAAGAAAAGCTTTTAGAAGCTTTATGGGCATACCGTACCACATGGAGAAATACTACAGGACATACTCCTTATGATCTTGTCTATGGAAAACAAGTCTCATTTCCTATTGATTTTCAACTTAGTCAAAACTTTTAAGGCGACGGTCAAATTGGGCCTTGATATTTCAGAATCACAAAGGCAAAGAATGGAGAAACTAAATGAACTTGATGAGATAAGACAAGATGCAATCCAAAGAACTAATCTAGTTTAACAACAGAGATTTAGATGGTGTGACAAATATATCAAAGAGAGAAAATTCCAACCAGGAGATCGGGAATTATTGTTTGATTCAAAGTTCAAAGATTTCCTAGGGAAATTTCAAACTCATTGCCTTGGGCCTTATGAGATTGAAATAGTCTTTGACAATGGTGTAGTCAGAATCAGAACTATTGACGAAGAAAGGATCACTTTTCTTGTGAATGGTCATCAACTAAGGGTCTACCATAAGCCATTGACCAATGAAGAATTTATCAAAAAATTGCAAGATAATATTGATTTAAAGTTGGTGAAGAAGGATTTTCCTTCTTCTCCAACTTGATTTCCAAAAATATTTTTATTTATAAATTATTAAATAATAATAATAATAATATAAAATAATAAAAATAAAATAAATAAATAAATAAAAATGTATAAACTTGAAAAGCAACAATGGTTGGCATGTTTATGCATAAAATCTAAGGTGAAAATCAATTTTTGACACCTTAAATTTTATTTACATCTTTTCTAAACCCATTTTCTTTATGTCCCACTCTTTTCTTTTTCAAAATAAAATAGCTACAGAATTATTGATTTTTTGTAGCTCTAACAAATTTCTACAGACATTTTGACATAAAATTCTTATGGAATAATTGAAAGAGTGATTGACTCCCTTACTGCAAGGCACCTGAAGGCAATACAAAGAACAACTACCAAAGGTTAGAAATTAATAATTCAAAAGTATGCAATTCTTTAATCTGATAACAGGGATCAAGACATGAATTGTATGAATTATATAGACAGTGTACTACCAAATTCAAAATCATCATTACTAAACATTAATAGTATCATGTCAAATTAGATCTAATCCACCATTCACTCCTCATTGTTATACCTATGCTCCAACCCACATCCCGATTTTTATCGATCCATTTACCCAAATCATTCTCATTCATTCTCTCAATAGTTAGATTATATCACATTTCTTCATATCCTTACCACTCACACTCTTATCATTCATACTCTCATCCTCATTAATCTGAAACCCTCTCAAACCCTCATACCGTGTCAAACAAACAGTCTTGAGACAAAGCTTCTCAACCATTGGAGTTATAGTCAGAACGAAACCAACAGGAAGGGATTTTTTAGAAGGATATCCACAGACAAGGGAATTGTTGCAGAAAGTGTAGTGGCTGGAATTTATAGAGAAAGTTGAGATAGGGAACATAAAATTCACAATGACAGAATCCTTTGTTTTCGAAGCTATTGGATTGCCTAGAATTGGAGAAATATGGTTTAAAAATAGAGGTATTGAGAAAGAAGACTGGAAAATTTTCTGAAGAACCCTAGCATGGACACCACCATTTTCAAGAATGGAATCCCGAGCAAAACATTAAAAATTAAGTGGAGAAATTTGCTTTTGATAATTCAAAAATTTGTTACTTGCGAAGAGAGGTTTGGATGCATGTTTTTCTATCATATTTGACTGCTAATGAATTTTATTAAGGATAATGAAATAAATCTTCAACGTTTCTTGCTCAATAGTTTAAGAAAGATGTCAAGGAATGTCCAAAGGAAAATTCAGTTTATAGAAAACACTATGTACCACCATGATCTCATTAAAATCCTTGTTGAATTTCATCTTAAGAATGTGGGTGATAATTGTGAAATATTTTTGGTGAGGAACCATTTTAAGGAAGATAACCAAGAACAAATAAGCAACAATAAGGCTAAGAGAGGGAGAAAAAGAAAAATTGAAAAACCAGTAGAACAAGAACAGCCAAGCAGCAACAATGCTAAGAGAGGAAGAAAAAGAAAAACTGAAGGAACAACAAAACAAGGAAAACAACAGTCATAGGAGTAGTCAGAGGATGACATTCCTCTTGCAAAATTTTTAGAGAATATGAACAAGAAGGATGTTAGAAGAAAGAAATATAGCCAAAAGACAGGGAGCACATCCAAAATAGACAAACCTAAAATACAAAGAAAGAAAGAAACAAATTCGAAAGCCTCTCGTGACAAGCTTAAGAAGAAGTACCAGACTCAATCCAACAACAAAAGAACGACCTACAAAAAGTATGGAGCATATCAACTTAGAAGTAGAAGAAGATTCAAGGGTTTCTCTACCAACTTTCATCACACCTCCTCAGAGTCCAGGCTAAAGAAAACCTAAAATTGATCCTGTACAAAAAGAAATCTATGATTGTATTGAGTCTTTGGAGAAAAGAGATGCGGAAAAAACATGAAATTCAAATCAAGAAGAATTCCAATTTAGTAAACCACAAGAACCTCCAGTAGTGAATGTTTTAAAACAAGAAATTTTCGAGCTGGAGACACTAAATAGGTGCATTCAAAATGAGAATCAAACCCTAAAAGCGTAGAATGAAATCCAAGTGGCTAAGAGTAACAATCTCCTTTTACACCAAAGTTTGTGGTACAAGAAGAATAAGAAGCTGAAACAGAAAAACAGAGCTCTACAAAGGCAAGTCATAAACCTCAAGTACAAGATTGTAATGAAAAATCCAAGGATGGTAGTAGGTGGAAAGAAAGGGAAAAAGATGAAGTTGGATGTACATGCATAAGTTTCAAAAGGAATGCAATAATTAAATGAGACATCAGTTTTGTGTTTTGCATGAGGACATGCAAAGACCTCAGCATGGGGGAATGTAGAGTCTCATGACTATTTTGTTTTTGACATCATTTCCATCCATTTTTCCTCTTTTCATCACTGGTATCAACTCCAATAAATAGTAAAATAATATATTTTGACATGGTAAGGTACTCAGATGTCTTATTTTTCATATTTATTAATGTGCCTTATTATTAACTTAAAAATTGTAATAGCTATGGAATCAATGCAAATCTGCAGCTATTTTATGATTCCACAGCTATCTCCATGGTTTACCAGATTCAAGTACGCTAGCCAAGCAAAGAAACACATGGGCGCATAGGAATTTATATCCTCATGGATTTCCTCCTACTTTCTTGAGCCAAATCATCAAGGAAATCTCCCAGTGGCATAGTCAAGGAAGTAAGTCAACACGTGGATGAACCAAGCAGCGAGATTTCAAATCAATCACGACTCTCTGATTTGCTTTCCAAATAGAAAATCGTCGAGAAGCATTAAAATTTCCATTATTAGAATAACATTTAGATTAGGATTTTTTTTAAGTTTTTAAGGCATGAAAGTCTCAAAATTGTCGGGCGTGAATGCTATATATATATAAATATATATATAATATATATATATAGTATATATTATATATATATATATATATATATATATATATATTATATATATATATATATATATATATATATATATTAATACAAAAAAACAAAGACACACAGAAATATATGTAATTTGTAATTGACAGTTTGAAGTTCCATGACTCGGTTCCTTTTTAATTGAAGAAGTATTCTCATGAATATCATGTGCAGTTAGCTGTTGAGATAGAGTTATAAACCTGTTGTTCTGTGGAGGGCCCCTGCAGACTGTCGAGATTCATTCATTTGCTTATTATTCAGTTTAGTTTAGTTCATTATTTTTCTATAATTTCATTATCGTAGTTTCATTTATTTGTAATTATTTGTTTACAGTTTTCCATTTGTTTTTTGTCAATTTCAAATCATTTACATGCTTTCTAAAATAGGACTGTGTATATAAATCTCCTTCCTTTCATAAGTAATTATGTTTGTTTAAATCACATTCTTTCTTCTTTTGTCTTTTTAAAGTAATATTGTTAATTGCAATGCATAGATCTTAATATAGATTGTTTTATAAACTTTATCTTTGAATAAGAGTAATTATTTTTAGAGTAGAAGTAATTATATTTCGAGAACATTAGTTGAGATAGCTCTGTTTTTATCATTTTACAAAGTAACTAACAATAGTCAGTGAAAGAGGATCATGATAGTTTGTTTTAGTTTTCCTTTTCAAGAGTTGATTGTATTGTAAATCTTTAGTTTTCATTAAGAACATAGGAACACAGAAAATCCTTAAGAAAACCATCCACAACCATTATTTTAATAAAATAAAAAAGGCTTCTAGCATATATAGTGCACTTTCACTTCACAAGTTTACCAACTCTGGTTGATAATTTATGTAAGCAATTTAAGAAAATTGAATTGAATAAACACCTCATAAGATGGGTTATAATTATGCAAAAAAAAAAATTGAGTTTGCCTTCTGCAATCTTTGTGTCGTGAAGAATCATGATACTCGGTTTGTCATTTCTCAATCGCTCCTTTAGGCCTCGCTGTTTTCCTCTGTTGTTGAGGCCTCAGACATTCCAGGTTGTGATTATCATTTCAATTGTTTGTTGAGTTGGTGAAACACTGCTGATAGGGGTACCACAATTTACCAGCATTTCCCCTACCATTTGAATGGACTCTCTCAAGTTTTTTTCCCTCGTTTCTTTCCCAAATTTACCAACATTTCCCCTACCATTTGAATGGAATCGCTCAAGTTATTTCTCCCTAGTTTCTTTCCCCCTTTTCCTTGAGGTCCTTGCTCCATCCTTGAGTTGGCTTGGGACCCCAAGTGATCTGATTGATCCACTGCTATCATACCCTGCTTGGTCTGATATTTATGAAAAGTCTCTTTATACAATTGTTTTTGATCTTCTGGAATGAATCTCTCATTAAGGTGTCTCCATTCACCCAGCAGGTGCTTCATCGCTTGTTCTTCTAGGCTAAGGTCATCTTTCTAACTGTCGATCTCCATGTTGGCTTGGTCCACTATCTGCATCGTTACTTACTTTTCCCGTAGTTCCTCTTCCACTTTGTGTTTGGAGTTACTCCCTCCCTTTGGGTTTGTGATTGAGTTTCCATATTTGTCTTTGACATAGGGGTTTATAAGATTTCCTCATCCTCTTGTTGGATCTCAAAACAATTATGATTGCATATGCCCTTGCCACTTGGTCCCTGATTAGGGTTTTGCGAAGTCTTCTGGTTGTGTTTTCTTCTCTGGACTTCCTGGAATCCTTTTGCATTTTCCTTGGCTTTGTTCTCCTCAACAAATTTATGGTATTCTAGGAATTATTTCTTGTTCAGAGAGCATGGATGAAATAGATGGTCGTATTCATGGTACCTACAAAATCTAAAAGGTATATTTTCATAGTCTAAAGGCCATTGCCACACCTCATCGTGGTATTATAGCTCTATGAATTCCGATAGTGGCTCTATTATGTTCATGTAGACATATCTAGTCATAGGAAGTGTATCTTCCCTTTCTGGTAGAATTTGCCACCTTTACGAAATTCCCGATGGATTTTCCTATGCCCTCAAGGATCTCTGGTTCCAAAAATTCCACTAGAAGAGAAAATAATCTAACCTAGATAGGTGCCGCTAGTAGTTTTCCCTGGTCTGGGTTGTAGCATTCCTCCCAATGCCTCATAAAGAGACCTGCATTACTGAAGAAGTAAGGTCCTTCTTCAAAGACCCGCTCCTTATCTTCCAGGTTGGAAAAGATTACTGTAAAGAAGTCTTTAGGTCCCAACTTCAGCTCGATGTGTCCTTTTAGCTGCCATTTGTAGTGGATCCATCTAACTAGCTCCTTTTTTGTCGGCCAAGCCCTTATGAACTTGCATATGAGGGCATGGTATTTCATGTACTTCTTGTACCCTTCTAGTTTGTTGTTTGGGATGATGAATCTGAGTTTTTTTGTGGCCCTGGGTAGGCACTGACCCCTCATCCGTGCCTACCATTGGGCACCCAAAACCGGAGGTCCTTTGCTCCACCTCCTTGGTGCCCCATCGCTACAGTCTCGTGACTGCTTGTTTCTCCTGCTGCCACATCTTTATAGGAGGGGATCTCTCCCCCTGCTAGCACACTCATTCTTCTATCAACCAACCTGCTCTTGGGATTGTATGATCAATTGCATATTTGGTAAGGTTGATTGTTGCAACGATTGTCAGGTTTACAGTCTAAAACCCTAGTTGTAACAGTCATCCCTCCTTGATGCTCTTCCCATGTGTCTATAAACTAAATTAATCCCATGGACCTTTTGGGATATGGGCCTTTATTTAATAAAGATGACCCATTTACATTAAATAACTAACCACTACCATTTAATGGCCTTATTGAATGAAGAATTAACCACTACTATCTAATGGTCCTTATTCAATGATGATCTAAACACTCCTTTCTAATGGGCCTTATTCAATGAAAATGGTCACATACATTAAGTAACTAACTCCTAAGTAGCCTAAATTTTGGAGGTTAGAGTAGGACCCTAACACGCCCTTCACCTTCAAAATTAGCATTTTCCTCAAGGTTGAAGTTGAGAAATTTGTTGTAAAATTATTATTGGTTCCCATGTGGCATGTTTCGAATACATATCTCTCCATGTATTATAAATTCTTGAACTATATGATGGTGTAATTAATGCTCTCAAGTGACCAATACTACTTCTAGATGAATCCAAATGGAGCCTTCTTCATCTATCTCTATTAAGTTGGTTTGTACCATGCAATTTAATATCATTGCCTTATTTAAATAAGACACATGAAGCTCTAGATGAATCTTGGAGTAAACTGGAAGAGCTAGCTTGTAAGACACTTATCCAATGGGCTGGGTGATAATATATGGTCCATAAAACTTTGCTGCTAGATTTTGGTGGATTTTAACTTTGAGTGATATTTGCTTAGCATGTAAGCCACTTATCCATTGGGTTGGGTGATCGTATAGAGTCCATAGAGCTTCTAGTGGATGTTAACTTTGAGTGATGTTTATTTATCTTGTAAGCCACTTGTGCAATGGGTTAGGTAACCATATAGGGTCCATAGAGCCTTGGTACTAGATTTTGGCGGATTTTAACTTTGAGTGATGTTCTTTTATAGGGTTGAAGATGAAGAAACACCTTATCCCCTTTTGCAAAATAACACATTGTGTGACATTGATTAACTTGTTATTTCATTCTCTTTTGAGCCATATCCAAATTATGCTTAAGTGTGTGAAGAATGGCTTCTTTGGTGTGGAGTGCGTTATCCACTACATGAGCCTAAGAGTTTCCCAATTAATAGGAGGGCCAAGGCCTTTTAGCCATAAATAGCTTCTTATTAGGTCATTTTTGTAACTCCATGATAAGTGGGATTGTACTATGATTTTGTGAGGGGAAGCCACTTTTCCCATTGGTGTGGAATTTCAAAAGTAAAGCATCACAAATATATCATTAAGGACATGTCGACTAGTTATATTTGGCCATCTTTTTAGGGATGGTGTGCCATGATCATGTTCAAATAGGTACCCTAAAGTTTAAATAATACATGTCAAAATTTCCTAGTGGAGGTGGGATCATGATCTAAAACAATGTAACTGGGCATGCCATGCAATTTAAAATTTTATCTCACAAGGGTTGCATGACTCTATCAACATGCTTTATGTGGTATTCCCGTGTTTTATTCATGAGGAATTCACTAGGGGGACACTACCATACCACGTGCATTCATATTGGGGGATATATATTGAGGAAAAAATGACATAATATATTGAGGATATAATGGGGGGTAAAGGGTTTTTATATTGGTAGGTATAAAAATTGGAGCTCAAAGTTAATGAAAAAATATAAAGGGGTATAAAAAAATTTAATGAAAAAATGGATACGGACAATATCTAGTAAAGTAGGGGTTTTTTAAATTGGGAAGGTGTATTGGGTTTGTATTGGTAGGGGGTTAGATAATGTGTTTTTTTAGAGGTATTTTCCAATTTGTAGTCAAATTAAGGGTATTATTTAGTATGCCACGAACACATGTGATATGTTAGAGGTTCATTGAGTGAAGCCCCGTGGTTTTATTGTAGATCAAGATATTGTCAAAAAATACCAACACAAAATTATATAGGAAGGGTTCAAGGTTCATGAGGCCCTGGGAAGTGGATATAGTATTTCAAAGGCCAAAGGACATCACTACAACCTCATAATGGCCTTCATGTGTATGGAAAACTATGTTATCAATGTTTGCCTCTTTCATCCTAAAAGTTGGTGGTATTTGAAATGAATGTCAAGTTTAGTGAAAACTTGGCTCTATGAATTTCTTGATGGTCAACATATTATAAGTCTAAAAATCATAACACATGTGCCAATTACCTACCTTTTTTAATACCATGACCACTAGTAATGAGTAAGGGCTAGTAGTGAGATGTATAACACCTACCTCAAACAATTTTTTTATGATATTTCCAATTTCATTCTTCAATGCAAAAAGGTGTCAATAAAGGCACACATTGGGTGGTTGATAAACTAGAATGAGGGGATGACCATGGTCATGCTCCCATGTGAAGGTGGTACACCTTGTGGAGTTATAAACACATGTTGATTCTTAGAGAGGACTAGTTGCAATTCATTGTGAATCTCTTATGTGGGGTTGTCTACTACTTGTATAACATTGAATTGAGCAATAATACCTTAGTGGCCTTTCTTCAATTTCATCTCCATATGATGAGAGGTGATGATTTCAAAGGAACCAAATGTAAGCCTCTTGAGAGTATGTTCTTTCCATTCCTTATTGAAGCTCATTTATAAAAATCCCTGGTGATAGGTTCCAAATAGTGTATCTCTTCTTCCTTGAGAACTATATTGCAAGCACCCATTAGTAAACATGTGAGTTTTGAGATGATACTTGTCAATTTGTACTTTCACGTTTTCATATTGGCCCCAACATTTCAGAATACCACCATTGGTTATCATGATCTGAAAATTATATATGGTACGAACAAAAAAATGGGTTTCGTATGCTACTCTCTTATGAAAAAATTATGTGTGCTATAATTGTTAATCAACAAATCACTTTGTGGTGTTTGTTGTAGCTAACCAATCTCAAGGTTTGGGGTGTTGAGAAACCTAATAAAGCATGGAGAGAAACTTGGGGTTCCTCATAAGGAACTTGCAAGAGGGTTTCATCATTTGTGGGAGGGCCAATGCCTTCCAAGTTTGCTTCAAGGGTATCTTTCACAAGATTGTCTTCTTAGTGGTCCTGTGGAGATATATCCATTTGGAATAAATTTTGTTCTTTCCATTTGTGCCCCTTTGAAATAACACTTATCACAATTATAACAAAAGTTGAGGCATTGGCATTTTTCCATCTCTTTGGGAAACAAATTTTGGATTCTTAATAGCCAAGGAGGTAGGGGTAGTTGCCATGAGAGGGCTAGTGTATGTAGGGAATGAAGGTCAAATAGTTTGGCAATTGATCATCATATCAATGTCTTTAGCTCTGCCACAAGTTTCCAACCATGTTTTTGGGTGCTGCATCGTGACATGTGCTCTAATTGCCTCCTTAAGAACACTAATGAAACATTATTTGAAAAAGGAACCATATGGGCTTTTTGTGTGAATTTATAATTGCTTGAAGGTCATAACAAAGTTAATGATTGTGCCTATTTGGTGTGACTTTGTTAGTTGTTCTAGAGAGTGAGTGTCACATTCAAAACAAGCATAGAGGAACTTTACAAATTGGGTACAAGCAACACAACCTCCATAAGATTTCTTATGCCATTGCCACCATGGCTAACATTCTATTTCCAAATATAAATCTCCAACTTTTAGTTTTTGTAAGCCCTTAGTACTACCATGGAGATAGATACAGTGCTCCATTTGGGTAACCCAACTTGAGGGATTAAAACCATCAAACATGTTCATGTTGACCTTTGGAAAATGATGCCATGAATTGACATCTTGAAAGTAAGGGTATAGTCAAATTTACTAGTAGATAGACATTGTGGGCTTCTAGATGGTTCTTTGTTACGGCCCTACTTTCTGTTCATGTTTTTAACGTGGACAAAGACCATGACTCCCACGATAGCATAACAAAAAGGCAAAACTTCTCGTATGCTCGGAACGAATGGAATGCTTTACACTTTTTGTACGGGGAAAGGTTTCAAATTTCACCCGTGGGCACGATGACTTTGAAAGCACGAGGGTGGGCAGTTGGAAATATAAAGGCCGCCGCAATTTCTCAATTAGCGATTAGATATGGCCCACAGTCACCAATATAAAGGACGCCGCATTTTCTCAATTAGAGATAAAATATGGACCGCATTCACCACTCACCAAATAATTCCGGCACCGCCATTGCAATCAGGTACACGGTATCCGCAAATTTCTTCCACACTTGACGGAAACTACGACGGAGGATAACATTAACGTGAAGAATAACCTTTAATTTGTTTTAGTTTTCATAATGAAATATAGGTGGGAACTGGGAAGTTATATTGAAATATATTTTATTTATTTGTTATATGTTTCCACGATATATTTTTCTATTGAATTTGTTAGGTTTAGTTGGAATAGTTGTGAATTTTTTATAATTAGGATGTTTTGAAAATTTGTGATGATTCTATATATTATAGAAATGTGCATTTTTAATAATATATATATTATATATATATATATATATATATATATATATATATTTTTTATCGAAATTCTATCAAAATATCCATATATATAATTATAAATTTTTATAATAGTTGGGAAAGAATAAATAAATATTAATATATAAAATAAATAAATTTAATGAATAATATGTGTTTTTTTAAAAAAATTATAAATTCAAACTAAAAACTAAAATAAATATATATATTTTTTAAATTTAAGTTTCTCAAATATCAATTCCTTGTATACAAGCAAAAATTCTTACACCAAAATCTTATTATTAATATATCTATATCTTTATTAAAGGCTTGAGGTGGGCTTAATGGTTAAGAGCATGTGTTTCCTCCTAAGAGGTCACAGGTTCAAAACTAGAGGGGGTAGAGTATGTATGCCTTTGTAGACTTAGCAATCAAATCGCTGCATGGAGGTGGGTCTCTTGTCCCACAAACAAGGGGGTCTCATACACCAATTTGGTGTCTGGCTTGCCTGTGACCTTAAAATGGATATTATATTATTATTAATTATTATATTTAAAATGTTTTCTTAATTATTTTATTTCTATAAAATTTATGCATTTTTTTAAATAATTAAATAGTTATAATTTTTTTTCCTTATCGAGTGTTTTAAATATTGAGTTTGGGTTTCTTAAAGAGTTTTTTATCTTACGAATAAGACAAATTTTTATATGGGTTTATTCTCAGTAGTGATTTTAAAAACAATTTTATATATGGGGTTGTTCTCAATAGTGATTTTAAAACCAACCTAGATCCATCTTAACTCTGGATCTATAAGCGCTGAGAGAGATCAAATCTCACAAATCTATTTTTTGAGTACAAAACTCGAGGAAAGGTTTGCACCTCAAGAGATTTGATCCCTCTCAGCGCTTGATAGATCCGAAGTTTAGATGGATCTAGGCTAGTTTGAGTCGTTTGCGGCCAAAGAAAATATAATGAACATATGATTAATTTTATCAAAAATATGTAAAATCATCTGATATTAATATAATCATTTTAAATATGCTAAATATGTCTCAGATTAATCTGGTCATTTTAATCTTAAATTTGCTTAGTTACCTCAGTTTGTTGAGTGATAAATATTGTGAATAACTTTAATTATGAAAAATGATGAAATAAAAAGTTTGAATGTAAAGTGACAATGTAATAGCATTGAATGATGGAAATTGTGAATAATAAGAATATCGTAAATTACAAATAGCCTTCATTGTGATTAATTTCAAACTATTTTCTTCTACTATTCTTATTGTCACCCTTGTTACTTTTGCCTCTTTCCATATCGATTATATGAAAATGACATGTTAAACCATAAACCAATTAAAACTTTAGCTAGAGATATTGTAGTAAACACCATACCTTGTCTCTCTTTCTCTCTAATATTAATAGGTTGAATTACTGTAACACAAAAATCAATGCACAGTATTAATCCAATCACTTTAAAATTAATGCACAAACATACATCCAATTATATCGAATTAGAAATCAACATCTACACTGAAATCAATGCATCTAATGCAAGCAATCAAATATGATTAGAATTCAACATTTACGCTCAAATAAATGCATCTAGTGCAAGTAAGCAAATAGGTTTATAGACCAACATCTACACTGAAATCAATGCATCCAGTACAAGTAAGAAAATAGGATTATAAACTAACATCTACATTGAAATCAATGCATCTAGTGCAAGCACTCAAATAGGATTAGAAATCACCATCTACACTGAAATCTATGCATTCAATGCAAGAAATGAAATAGGATTCGAAATCATCTACATTGAAATCAATGCATCTAGTGCACGCAATCAAATATTATTAGAAATCAACATCTACATTGAAATCAATGCATCTAGTGCAAGCAACCAAATAATATTAGAAATCACCATCTACACTGAAATCAGTGCATTTAGTGAAAGCAATCAATTAGGATTAGAAATCATTTACATTGAAATCAATTCATCTAGTGCAAGCAATCAAATATCATTAGAAATCAACATCTCCACTAAAATCAATGCATCTAGTGCAAGCAATGAAATAGGATTAGAAATCACCATCTAAACTAAAATCAATGCATCTAGTGCAATAAGTCTTCTTCCCACTCCCCCTCCTCCATCTATATCTATATCTCCCTCCATCTCTCCTTTGTCTCTCTATCTCAACCCCCCAAACACACACGCTCTCTCACTCCATATCTATCAATCTCTCTATCCCTCCCACTCTCTCTCCATCTCCCTCTTCTTCCTTCTCTTCACTTTCCATCTATATCTCTATCTCCCTATGTATCTCTATATCACCCTCAAAACATACACTCTCTTTCTCCAATATATCTATCTATCCCTTTCTCCTACTCTCCCTCTCTCTCTTCCCCTTCTCTCCCTCTCCCCCACTTCTATCTCTCTTCCCTCTTGTTTTCCTCTCTCCCTCTCTCTCCATGTTCCTTATCACTCCCTCTCTCTCTCTCTCCACCTTTATCTCTCTAATTATTTCTTCTTACCTCCCTCTCTCCCCCTCCAAGTCCATCTCTCTTTACCTCCCTCTCTCCACTCTCACATCATCTCTATCTCTATCTCTCTCTTCACCCTCTAACTCTGTTATTATATCCTTCCCTCTCTCGTCTCTCCTTCTCTCCCCCATTCTCTCTATCTCTCCTTCTTTGTCTATTTATCTCACACCCAAACATACGTACGCTCTCTCCATCACTCCCTTGTCACTCCCTCTCTCTCTCCACTTCTCACTCTCTACGTATTTCTTCTCCCTTCCCTCTCTCATCCTCTCTCCCTCCTTCTCTCCTCCTCTTAATTAAGTCTGCCCTCTCGTACTTCCTCTCTCTCCCTTTCTCTCCTACCTCCCTCTCTCTTACCCCATCTCTCTCTCTCTTTACCCTTCAATCCTCTCTCTTCCCCCATCACTCTCCTCCTCTCTCTCAAGTCTTGTCTCTCATTCTCCCTCTCTATCTCTCTCTCTTTGCCCTCCAATTTTCTCTCTCTCTCCAACTATGTCACTATATCCCTCCCTCTCCACTTCTCTCCGCCCTCATGTCTATCTCTCTATCTTTGTCTCTTTATCTCACCCCTAAACTGTATACACACTCTCTCTCCATCTCTCCCTTGCAACTCCCTCTCTCTCCAACTATGTCACTATATCCCTCCATCTCTCCTTCTCTCCCCCCTTCTCTCCATCTCTCTTTCTTTGTCGCTTTATCTCACCCCTAAACATACACTTTCTCTCTCCATCTCTCCCTTGCAACTCCCTCTCTCTCCACTTCTCACTCTCTATGGCTTGCTTCTTCCTTCTCTCTCTCCTCTTCTCTCTCATCCTTCCTCTCTCCCTTTCTCTCCTACCTTCCTCTCTCTTCCCCCATCTCTCTCTCTCTTTGCCCTCCAATCCTCTCACTATCTCCCTCCATCCCTCCTTCTCTCTCCCCCCTCCATCTGTGTGTCTCCCTCTCCCTCTCTTACCCTTCTCTACCTCTCACACTCATCACCCTCTCTTTCTTTTCATTCCTCCTCTCCCCTATCCTTAAGTTTATCTCCATTCCTCCCTTGTCACTCCCCCTATCTCTCCACTTGTATCACTCTATGTCTTTGTTCTTCCCTCACATATATATCTAGAGTTAATACATATCATGATATATTAATATATATTATAATATACAAAATTTAATATTGTATTAATCCAAAGTTATTAAATTTAATAATATTAATATTATAATATATTAATAATGAATATTAGATTTAATAATAATAATAATAATAATAATATATTAATAATATTAATATTAATCTTTTAATATAATATATGGTTAATAATACATGGTATTAATAATAATTTTTCCCATGGTATTTGGCCCATATGCTTCACCTAAATAGAACCTCTCTTTTGAGTGTTATTAAATATAAAGAGGTTTATGGAGTAAATATAAAAAGAGGTTTTATTTATTTACCATACCTCTAGTTTATTTATATTTTTATTTATTTATCATATCTCTTTTATTTACCATGGTATTTGGCCCACAGGCTTGGTATATAATTAGATGCCAATTTCTAATTCTATCTGATATATTTTTATTTATTTATCATACCTCTTTATACCTCTTTTATATTTATTTATTGAACATACCTCTTTTATAAATATGGTATTTGGCCCATTGTATTATTAATTATTTGTCTCATGGTATTTGACCCATAGGCTTCACCTAAATAAAACATATTTTTTGAGTTTTCCTAAATATAAAGAGGTTTATGGAATAAATATAAAAGAAGGTTTTATTTATTTACCATACCTCTAGTTTATTTATATTTTAAATTTATATTGTGTTTATACATACTAATAATGAGATTCATTTTTAAGTAAGGCCAACATTAGCTTATAAATGTTAAATGTTAAGCATTACCTTTACATGTTTAGGTTTTTATGTGAGATTACATTTAATAATAATGTATTAAGTGAAATTAGTTAAATATGATGTATGATATAATGCAAAATTTGAAAATTATATATATAAGAGTTTGGGGTGAAGAGAAATATTAGGAAACCACTTTCGTTTTCATATCTATTACATATGCATGAAGGGGAAATATTGGAAAATAATATAATATTATTTTTTCACCCACCTCTTTTTAATTTCCCAATATTTCCCACCACCCATGTCCTGGTATATAATAGTATCTCGCAATATTTTTCCCACCTCTGCCCTCAATTCTTCAATATTCCCCCTCACTACACACCGTTGTTACAATTCTCTTGACACTCTCAGGGTCAGGCTATATGGTTGAGCTGGGAGGAAGTGATCCCTTCAAGTGAATCTGCCTAATACAAATATTCTATGGACATAGTGGTCACTGATCTTTGGGGTTCGTGAATCACAAATAATAGATGGAGTGTTGGATTAAATGAATATCAATCGACACGCACGATATTAATATTAAATATATGGTAACGAGCATTAATTAATATAAAAATAAGTATAATAACATTGATCCATCTTAACTTTAAATATTTTAAGCACAAGCTCTTATATTTTTTGGATCTTTTTTAGTACTTAATGAATCTAAAATTAAGAATGATTGACATTGTTTCTATTTTAAATCAGAGAAAAAATGCCATGTCTATTGTAAATTAGAGAAACAATGTCATGTCAAGTAATAAGATATTATTCCTTATAATTCTTTTTTTGATAAGCCAATACAAAATTTTCCATTAATAGAGAAAGATTTACATTGAGAACATATTGATCTAAAAGTCTAGGAGTGCAAGAATCTAACCAGATGGCTCAAGATAGCATCTTAGGCTACCAAAAACCAGAGGAAACAAAACTATATCATCATCACTGTTGTACAAAAAACTACCTAAGTTAGAACTGATGTGTTCCCAAGTCTTGAAGTGACATGAGTCTAGTTACAAAATATTAGAAAATGAGAAAGGATGTCAGTCAATATAGACACGAAAAAACCAAAAGGTCGGCTAACATGGTGTCGGATTGATACCAATTGTCCATGAGAGTCATAAGTACGCCATCGTTGTTGAGAAGAAACAAAATTAACATTTGTAGAGACTACCAAATTCTCAATCATATATCACCGCTAGAGAAAGGTCGGCTAACATGGTGTCAGATTGATACCAATCGTCCATCAAAGTCATAAGTACGCCATCGTTGTTGAGAAGAAACAAAATTAACATTTGTAGAAACTACCAAATTCTCAATCATATATCACCACCAGAGAAGGGTGGACCCCATTAGCTGGTGGATCATTAGGGTGAGGTGGAGCAATGTTTATGGGTTGAACATCCATTAATGCAGGAGTATCAACGAGATCATCAATATTAGACTCTGAGTCAAACACTACATACTTTTCCACCCGCTGCAGTTGAATGAGGATGTCATCCAAATAGTAACGAACACTCTTGAGGAGTTGTTTAGTGTCTTCTTGAGTTGCAAAAAGTTTATAAATGTCCACCTGATCATCATGGAGTACTAGGCGAAATAAGGTGTCCAGATACTATAACTTGCAACAAATTGTAAAAGATGCAATCTTCTTCGTTGAAATTTCCCAAGGTCAAGAATACTTTTGAGATGTTGATTACCCACTTTATAATCATAGAAATAATCTTTACCACCAAATTCCTGCAATTTAAGGTGTCGAATCTCTCTTCTAACCTCTGGATGAGTCGAGTCAAACATGTTGCTATTGAGTTCTATCCAAAGAGGTGTCTAGATTAGTAGTAGTGCCTCACTATTGGCTTGCCATTCTTTGGTGATGTGGCATAGTAGGATGAGAATGCACTATACTTACACTTTGTTGACTGAACTCAATATCTAGAAACAAGCACCCACAACAATAAGTTATGGAGCTACTAGCAATGACAGTGTCATCCCCAAAACCCAAAAAACCCAGTACCAAGCAACACTCGTAACGATTTAAACCCTTGTAATACGCAAAACCAATCATGGCTTTAACCTCATAAAGAAAAATTAAGGATATAAGAATGCACACCCAATACCTTAAACAAAATTTCTTGCATAAAGACCAAATATTGTTACCTGACTGGACAAAATGAATTTGGTTGTAACAACTTAACTCAAACACACAATAGATGTGATACAAAGGTAGAGAATTTAGCACTCCCAACGAAACTTTGCTAACAGATGCCAACGTTACAAAATGTACTGACCAAACGAAACATGTGGAGCCATAAAATCTGCCATTATAACACCCTAGATACCTCATTTGAGCATATGAAACCATCGTAAATAAGACTGCTAAAACGAGATTGAAAATTCCCCTGATACCATACCCCAAATACCAAAACCAAATAATTAAAAGATATACATGGAAAGTCCAGGCCTTGGAGCATCGCTGAAGGAAGCACGACCACCAACTCGAATACAGGCCCTAAGGTTGCACTATGTAGGAATATGATGAAGAATATTGACGTTTATCAAGACTTTGAAGGTCCTTAAGCCATATCTTACTAAAAACCCCAATTCCCTCCTTTGGGTGAGCGTATATGAGGTTGCCAAGAGATGGCATCGAACTCACCTAGTACATCGTACCAAACATCACATGACAAGCCACAACCAAACACCATAGCACCTTTCTATCACTATGAAGAACCCAATGTACTCTTGCCAACTTGTGAATAAACCAACCCTTATTATAACAACCAAACGAGGATAAGTGCCATAAAAGAAGGATATTGGTAATACTCCATTGAAGGATGAAAACAAGACATGTGTTAGTCGTGGCACACTTGTTAAGGAGGACATTCCTTCTGTGTTGCATGTCACCATTAATGAGATGAGAGAACACATCCTTCCCTCCCATAATGGAATGCATCAAAGCCATTATGGAAGCCCTGCGTAATGCCAAATGAAGCATACTCGTGATGATAAGAAAAACCAACAACTTGTAATGCTCATCGTTCATAACCCTCCTAGTTTGATAAAAGGCAAATATTGATATGCTTTACTCACACTATAGTGCCTCCACATATGTCATTCATACTGACAATTGTTGTTTGGAGCACACATTCCAATACGAGAATAATTATGGGTCGATTCCCACCCATAATACATTTTAAAATAGAATTTTAATAATTAGTTATTATTCATTTCATTAAAAAAACATTATAAACTCATCGTCATGGTCAATACAATTTAGTTATTTATTTTATTTTATTTTTGTCTATTTTAAACTTTTCTTTTTTAAACAATATAGAAATTTCTAAACTAATCATTTTCCAAATAACATGGGAAAATTATAATGATTTAATATGTTTTGCATTTAGCATATGGGCTCAATGCAAGATTAATAAGTTATCCTTAAGTTTGGAAAAATACAAATATAGTATATACAAATCATTATACTATAAAATAATAATAGTAGTATGATTATTCATTTTACTTGCCATATATACATGTGACTGTATGTGCTAATAAAACCTCATTTATGCTTGACAGAGTGAATTTATGGGAAACAACTATTAACATATTAAAATCATACATTTATTGCACATTAAGATTTATTAAAAAGGTATATTTTAATTTTTTATTTATTAATAATTTAGGATTAGATCTCAAAATTATTTGACCAAGTAGCTTTTCTCATTGTATTGTAACATTGATTGAACTTATAACAAGTACAAATCCGTTTTAACTTTAGCCTTATTAACCATTAAGAGGGAAACCAAAAACTGAGATAGAAATCCATAAATGGTAAAATAATATCAAATCAATACATGCATGCATACATAAATATATATGCTTAGTATCAATCAATTAAATGCAAGTTGGTTGGGAGAAATGTTGTTATCTTTTCCATCCAAGTTAAATTTCTACATGTGATATGTTGAGTTCATAATGAGTATATCCTTGCACTAGCTTCTAGCATTTTTGTGTAATAGTCCCTCAAAGACCACAACATGATATTCCTGACATTAATTCATGGTGAACCATCATTTCACTTCAATTGATATAAGAGTGATTATTCTACTAACCCATGACCAAATTTTATTTTGTTAATAATAATAATAGATTAGTGGTTCATCCCTCAAAGAACTAATAGACAAAGAATCACTTCATAAATATACAATACAATATATACCCATTTAAAAGGATGAAAAAAAGAGAAAAAGAAAAAAGAAAGTATAAGTCAAGCAAAGGTTCCATAATTAGCATAAGTGAAGTAAACCGCCATGTACATGGTAAAAAGGGTAACTATAGAGGGACATTTTCCAAAGTGATTTTAAATTGCGAAGAAGTATTAGCATTTAAAATAAAAATGTTTATATTTGTATGGGGAAGAAAAACAAAAGAGAAAGAGAGGGAAATAAAATCCTCTTTACAGGAAGGAATAACACATGGAAATACAAATTAAGAAAAAAGAAAGTATTGAGTCACACAAAGTTTCTATGATTGGCATAAGTAAATTAAGATGCCATGTATATGGTAAAAAAACAAAGTTTCTATGATTGGCATAAGTAAATTAAGATGCCATGTACATGGTAAAAAGGGTAATTATAGAGGGAAATTTTCCAAAGTGCTTTTAAATTGCACATGAAGAAGTATCAATATTGACAATAAGAGTTTTTATGTGTGCATGGAGGAATAAAACAAAAGAGAAAGAGAGAAACATAAACCTCTTTACATGGAGGAATAAAAAGTGAAATACAAATTTTTTCTCTTTATCTAGAGGATAGGTTTTATACATCGTAATCAAAAGTGAATAACTTGAAAATATTGGTAAATTTAGGTAAAAGTATTAAAATGATACAGAAGGTGGAAATATTAAAGGTTATACGTTATTTCTTATTTAAGCATATAAAGGGTGATATTATTTGCATTCTTACGATATATTTCTAAAAGGGTCAAATATATTATTAAGCATATATTCTAAGGTTCACTTCCAGGGTTATAATTTTACAAACATATTGTACTCTTATAAAGTTTAATCAAAGGGTTATGAAATTAATCCTTTCCTTTTAATTAAGGAAAAACAAAATATGGTTTGAAGTTAAAAGATAAGATATCAAGGTGTTAAACACATACAAGGCGAAGGCAAAATATGAATGATGAGAATTGAATTTCATATCTTATTCACAATGATACATATTTATAATACATAGGAGTGACTCTTGGTTTCATATTCCAAGTGGTCCCTTGGAATCCTTTTGATTGTTCAACTTCCACACCAACCCTTAGAGTATTAGGTGTCCAACATTCCCCCCCTTAATCCGAAGGGTATGTATGAGTCCAATGTTGTGTGTGGAGCATGATTGTTCAGAGGTCTTTGTTTCAGTCGGATGTATACCCCAGGAAGTTTTGTACACCCCTCCACGCGGGGGGCACTTGTCCCCCCCGGCTGGGGGGTCCTGGGGCCAGCGGTCCCCCGGCGGGGGTTCGGGGGCAGCGCCCCCGAAGCTAAAAACAGATGTAAATTTGCCTTGTAAAAGTATAGTAATTTCTAGTTAATCTGGGCCGTTCATTAGGCGGATGATCTGATGGTAGAAATTATGTTTAGTTTAGGGTTTTTGCCCTAGAAGGGAACCCCTCTCTTTGTATGAGGGCATTGTATTTAGGGCTGTGTGATAGATGTGTATTTGGTGTGAGTGAGAAACAGAGAGGTGACACTGTGAGAGAAAATAGAGGATATTACAGCGGATTTGCTGTAGGTTGTGTCTCTTCATTTTTATGGATAATAGAAAGGAAGGACTGGCTGTTCGAGGTGGACGTAGCCCAAACTGGGTGAACCACGTATATTTGTGTCTCTCTTGTTTTGTGCGTTTTCTGTGTTTATATTTCTACAATATTTTATGTGTTCCATTGCTCCATAATATTTAAATTTTCTAACAAGATTATCCTCCTGATTTTTCATAGGTTTTTTGTATTAGTCATGGTTGGATCCAAATCCTTGACAGGGGGGTGTTGGGGGGCTTGCCACCCACTATTGTTTCCAGGGGGGGACTGCAATTATTTGGAGGCCCCCACTGGCAGGGCTTTGGGGGAAGTGTTGGCTCATTAAGATGTATTTTTATAGGCAATATTAATCCCTACATTAGTTGTCAACCCTAGGTAAGTCTTTTTATCTCAAGAGTGCCAACACAGTATGTGTATTGAATCTAGAGTTTATCTAATGATGAATTGTTGCAATCACTAAAGGCTAATTCTTCAATTCAATTCACACAACTTCTGAAAAGAACTATCTATGGAAAAACACTCTTTGACACACTCTACAATTCTATGCAACTTGTTCTGAAATCAATTGAAACTGAATGCAAATAAGAATTACACTTAGAATCATTCAAATAAACTTAAGACTAATTGCACTCGATTAAGTAAAGAAACTATGAATATTGAACATCATTGTTAATCTATAACAACCCAAATCAATCTGCATTACTCAATTGAACAACAACAGTAAGTGAACATCAATCAACAATCAGTAATTGAACAACAATAAGTAATTGAACAACAAATAGCGATAAAGGATTCCTAAATGGCAAACTATCTATCTTGCAATCTGTAGAAATTAATCAGTCTTGTCTCTCAAGATCTATGATAACATCTTATTCAAATGAACATCAATCTGCTATCAACACAAATTCACTCATTCCAATCAAAGCGCTACTTAAGTATATGTCACGACTTCACTCTGAATCTAATTGAATAGCAGTATGAATCAATATCCCAAATCTTCACGATAAATGAAATAACTGAACATTAAATCAATTGAAAAGACTAAATATAAAACTATAACACAAAGGCGCAGTGGAACTTCTTGTGACTAGGCCCATAGTCACTAGAAGCCTGCTCTTAATAAAAACTCAGACTACAAAGATGTATCGAGTGCAACCTTCTTTCAATAATTTCAAGTAACAGCCGATAGAGTCACCAATAGAACAACGTTTATGTTCCAAAAAGATTAATTACAGATTATCAAAGTCTGAACTGTATCTAATTTCCTTTCAATCCTATATATAACATAAAAGAGAAACTAGATAAAACTGAATCCTCAAGATCAGGGGATCCTGAGGATTTCACAATATAAAATTTGATCATCTGCCCAAGATGTTGTAGCTTTTCCCTTTTATGGCCTCATGATGTTCTGCCAACTGAACAACTTTTTCCCAATCCACATCTCTACATACAAAGATAGAAAAGAATTAGTTTTTCGTACTAGATTTGCCTATTCTATCACCAAATAGTTTCATCCAACTTTAGTCGATATTTTCCTTATTTTAACCTATAAAAGGAGATAATTGTATAAGTATGAATGATAAATGAAGCATTCTAAGAAGATATATCATACCTTTTTTCTATCCCAACATACTCCCCAGCTTACCTTGTTGCACGTCCTCATGCAAGCGTATAGTTTAGATGCAACTGAGTGAGGGAGTAAGTAGGATATACTTCCTCCTTGTAATTCCTAAAACCATTCTTTTGGTTAAGGACAACAAAAGCATGGGTTACCACATGATCCTTTAAGTTATAATCACTACGGTATTGATCAGGAGGGTACCATATGATTGAGGTTCTATAACGACATCCTATCCAATCTGGCCCCATTGTTAAAATCATATTGCTATATTTATAAAAAGGGGAAGAGGCAGCTTGGAAGTTTCGATATCCAAATGGCTCTCGTCCCCTCACAATATTACTGGAGACTTCCCACCTCTGCCTTGATGCAGCCAAGGCTTCTTCTTTAATGTCCTGGAAGTATTCCTTTTCAGCTTGAATGATATGAGTATGGAGTGGCCCCAATTTGCCTACGACACTGTCTTTTTTCATAAACTATTTATCCATGATAGACAGGAGTAATTGTTGTGTAGGCTCTCCTTTGACCCATAGGTTAATTCCATACTCACACCTTCTAAAAGTGTTGTGAGGCTTGGCCCATTTTAGCTGATTAGTAGCAAATGAGAGGAACGCCTGAAATTGAATGTCTCTTATAAAAGGGGCAGGGTTGTTGTCCTTGACATCCTCTGAAATAATTTGATCTAGGTGGATATTGGTGGCCACTCGCCAAGTCCACTTGGACCCCCACCATTTCTTCTTTCAGCTTTTCAGTTTCCTTAATTGTAGCACAGTTTACTATTTTTAGCAAATTTTTGGGTCCTAAAACTTCCGGAGCCATTTTGAGGCCCTAAACGACATTTTTTGGGAAAACTGGGAGCAACATGGGTCCATGGACTAATGCTGCTCTTCCCAAAGTTGTAGTTCTCGGATATATATTTCTAACGAGATATTGTATGTGTCAAATGGAGATCGTATGCCAAAGTTATGACCTCGGGAAGTTGATGTACCAATTTACCCAAACAGGGCCCACCATTTGGTGTTTCGTCTTCTAGGGTTAGGTTTTTGGATATTTAGGGTTTTCCATTGTTTCTCAACAATAAATAGGCCTTTGAGCCTCATTGTAACACAGTTTAGAGGCATGTAGCCACGACATCTCTTCTCAAAGATAAGCTACTATCGCCCTAGCTGTTTATTTCCATTTTCTATTTGTAAGCATATCTCAGTATTTTACATTAATGAAATGAAGTATTATTTCCACTGCATCTTTTTCTTTATGGTTATCTCTATAATTTATTGCGTTCTTGTTTAAATCTAGATCAGTGGTATCAGAGCGGTCTGCGTTTTCTCTGTTTTTCTTTGCATGTCCCCAACGAGGTCGGGATATAAGGAGTTAGGGCTTGAACTGGTTGAACCTTTGCAAGACCAGCCTCGCAAAACCCGATGGCCTCCCATGGCGGATGAAAAGAAAGACGAGGGAGCAGGAGATCCTATCAAAATCTTGCTTGAAGAAGCCCTCGAGCGACAAAGGAACGTGATGATGGACAACTTTTCCTAGATCCTTCAGCGGCTACCCAGGGGCGACGCATCGGCTTCCCACAGCTACTCTGGAAACACCACACCATTTAAAGTACAAGTTAATTTTGAAATCCCCATATTCGAGGGTCAGGTAGACGCAAATGTCGTCGATAAATGGTTAAATCTGCTAGAGAGTTATTTTTCTGTTCATGATTTTTCCAGTCGGGAAAAGATTATTTTCGCTCTTCTCAAAGCAGCCCCCCACGTCAAGGACTGGTGGGAAACCTACTGCGATCAGAAGGATGAAAGTACCGGCTCACTATTTTCAGCCGCACCCACCTGGAATTCATTCCAGGATGCCATCAAGGAGTAGTACTACCCTGTCGAAAGCTATGAGGATCAATACATAAAGTGGACCACACTGTGGCAGGGAAGGGACCAAGACGTGCCGAAGTTTACCAATATTTTCCATACCCTTTGCACAAAATTGGGTATCAAGGATTCGAAGCAGCATTTGATACTCAAATACCACGGCTACCTACACAAGTACATCCAGGAAGAAATAGAATTCTTGAACATCTCCTCGCTCGGCACGACATTACCGATATGCCATCAAGGTCGAGCAAAAGTTTAAACAAAAGAAGCAAGACTTTGGATCTACAAATCCGAAGCAAGGGAAAGGTGCCCTCAAACTGCAGAACAAAGGACAAAGCTAAGGCGGGGTGGTCCAAGACAACCCGCCAAAGCTGCAAGCAAAGAACAGTGCCGCGAAGCTGAAAAAGGACATGGGAAAATGGTGTGAGTTCCATAAGAGCTCCACTCACAACACAAGTGAGTGTTGGGCCAGGAAGTCACTGGTGGCTAAGCTAAAGGTTTCATAATCAGATGCATGTTCTGACTCTGAGTTAGAACCCAACAAGGGGAATGACAAAGGGAAGTACATTATCGATGCGGAGCCCAACGCCATCGTTGCCACCACGAAGATCCAGAAGGAGGAACCCGAAGATCCAGAGGAGGAGGAGCATCTCTTCCACTCCCATATGTGGGTAAAGGGACCCCCACTACAGTTCATTATCGACAGCGGGAGCCAAAAGAACCTCATTTTGGCAGAGGTCGTGAAGTGGTTGGGCTTACCGACCACATCACATCCACAACCGTACACCATCGGGTGGCTTCACCAAGGACGAGATCTTCGTGTGAGTCAGCAGTGTCACCTTCCATACAACATTAAGCCCTTCACAGATGAGGTATTGTGTGACATTGCTCCCCTTGAAGTTTGTGATGTATTATTAGGACAACCATACTTGTGGAAGTGACATGCCATGTATGAATCAAGGCCCCGTGCTGTTATTATTACTTTGGGAAATAAGTTGTATAGGATACCGAAGGTAGCACTGCCTATCGCCATCTCTTTGGTTACTGCAAAACAATGTAGTAAGATCATTTCCAAAACCGGGAAATTTGTTTTCCTGATGATACGCCCTCAAGGAAAGAAGAAGATGGTGGCCACGACCTCCAGACAGGGCCCCTCCACACGAAAACTACAGATGGACAAGGTCATGGAGGAGTATGAGGACATCTTCACCTCGCCCACAGGGATTCCTCTACACTGTCAGGTCAAGCACTCCATCGATCTGACCCCAGGTGCGTCACTGCCTAATGGACCAATCTATCGTCGCTCCGTTCTAGAGAATGATGAAATCAAGAGGCAGATTCAGGAATTTCTACAGAAAGGTCACATTCGTCAGAGTTCATCGCCCTGTGGGAGCCTGATCGTGTTGGTACAAAAGAAGGATGGGACTTGGAGACTTTGTATTAACTATCGGGCGCTGAACAAGATCACTGTTCGTAATAGGTACCCGATCCCACGGATCGATGACCTCCTGGACCAATTGAAGGGGGCAAAATATTTCAGCAAGATCAATTTGAAGTCAGGATATCACCAGGTACCAATTGAACCCTCCGATGTGTGGAAGACTGACTTCAAAGCCAAGGAGGGCCTTTCGAATGGTTGGTTATGCCTTTTGAATTGACGAATGCTCCTGCAACCTTCATGAGCCTAATGGATGACATATTGCGGCCATTCACCAACTCATTTGTAGTGGTATACTTGGCTGACATCCTAATCTTCAGCCAGAGTTGGGAAGAGCACCTCCACCACATCCAACAGGTTCTCCAAACACTGCGGCAACACAAGTTATGTGCCAATTTGGAGAAATGCACTTTTGGCGTGACCAAGTTCAGTATCTTGGATACATTATTGATGAACAGGGGGTGCATGTGGATCCAGCCAAGATCTAAGTCATTTGGGATTGGCCCTCTCCAACCACTCTAACGAAGCTCCGCAGCTTTCTAGGTCTTGCCAGCTTCTATCGCAGGTTCGTGTTGGGATTTTCTCATATCACTTGGCCCTTAAGTCAAGTCACCAAGGGAGGAGTGAAAGCAAAATTCTTTTGGTCTGAATCTCAACAGAAGGCATTCACAGAGTTGAAAGACTGCCTTTGCTTGGCACCAGTGCTCGCATTGCCAGACTTGCAACAACCATTTGAGGTCGAGACAAATGCCTCTGACTATGCTATTGGGGTAGTCCTTACTCAACACAGGCATCCATTGGCATATCACAGTGAGACACTTTTAGACACAGTCCGGAAGTATCCCACTTATGACAAAGAGATGTATTCCATTGTGCAAGCATGCCGACAATGGAAACATTACATTTTGGGGAAGGAAACGGTCATCCACATAGACCACCGACCCCTCTTGTTCATATAGACCTAAGGGAAATTACAGAATGATCGCCATTAGAAGTGGTCCACATACCTGCAACAGTTCCATTTGAATATCAAGTATAAGAAGAACAACACCAATAATGTTGCAAATTGCCTCAATCGACCACCGATCATGTCATTAACCACCGTGCTCAACTGTTGTGGGCACGAGACTTCTGATTGGCCACTTCTCTACAAAAGCGACCTAGACTTTGGCCACACATACTAGACACTCTTGGAGGGTCGACATGTTCCAGATTTTCACCTCCAGGATGCCTTGTTATGCCACCTGGGTCACCTTTGTGTTCCTTCAAGCGAGCGTGCCAAGATGATTTGGGAAGCACACTATAGTCGGGTTGTTGGGCATTTCGGGGTTGAGAAAATGGTGGCAGTACTGCAAAAGTATTTCTATTGGCCGAATCTTCGATAGGATGTCGGGAAGT